>JAVJIF010010586.1:0-185524 GCA_038442645.1 Agave tequilana
GGTGTAATCCGCTGAAAACCCTCAGAGACAACACTCCTCCTCTAGGGTAACCTAGAGGTTTAACGGCTTGTTGCACACGCTCAGTGCAATCGCGTCACCTGCGAAAGTGGTGTAATAACCCTTATAGTATAGTTTTTTCTTTCTTGTTTTGCTCGGGACGAGCAAAAGAATAAGTGTGGGGGGTTGTGATTAGTCTACGATTATGCATTGTTCACATTCTCTCACAGATTTATGAATAAAATTGTCGTCTAAATCGTGTTTGGTCTTATTACAGGTAAATCCAAAGTTCAAGGGCAAAGGGGTAATAAGAGCCTAATTAAACCTCTTTAATGGTAATAATCCCGCATTACTTGGAGGCCAAGCCAAGGATTATCTAGAAGATTCATTGAACCTAGCCTCCTGCACATGTCAGACGAATATTCGGGTGAAATTACCAGAAACAACATATACCCTGCACATTCTCGAAGCCAGAGGGAGCGACTGACAAAAACCTGGGACCCTCCTCCCTGCTATTGCCGCGAAATTAAGAAAGCCTTAATTATGACATCTCAAGTCTCTTAGGATTTTTAGCATCAACTATCAACGGATTTGGTATGTCCTTACCAACTACCGTTTGAGTTGGGCTAGCCATGCTATTCCCTCAGCATGATGAGTTGTCGAGGGTATTTTGTTGGGCTTAAAAGTCAACACTTTCCTCTATCCTTAGTCATTGAGGCATTGGATTGTTGTGCTGCTGTAAGTAACATGATGTATCTTTTGGGTTTTCGCTCCATAGAATCTTACTGGGAATAAGGAAGTGAATATAAACTTTGTGGGGATTTGGTTTAGAGATTAACGTTCCTCGTGGAATCCTCTCTGATGCTCATTCGGTCACCACACTTTGATATGAATGTGAAAACACTGGAAAGGTTCTGCAAAGATGCGTCACGAAAATTCTTCAATGAGTTCGACTTGATAAGCCATCTAATAAATTCATTCAATCTACCATGGGGTCAGTTGATTGCCACATCTTGATATGAATATGAAAACACTGGAAAGTTCTACAAAGATGCGTCACGAACGTTCTTCAATAAGTTTGGTTTGATAAGCCATCAGATAAACTCATTCAATCCACCATCTGACTATTGGATGCCTTGTCATTGTGTCGAGCTTCGATCGACCGAACAGGAGAAGAAAGACATGCCACAATTACATATGAAAATGTCGGGCAAGATAAGCCATCTTTCTGGATCAAGAGGAATGATCAGAAAGAAGAGTGCCCAAAACTATTGCTTAGGCATGCGCTCGACTTCAAAATATGACCTATTCTTCTAAATTGAAGATGGGTGCAGGTTTTTGTACTAAAGAAGAGTGACAAGAATAAAAATAGACATTGCCTTTGTCTTTTCTTCAATGTGTACATCATGTATCATAATATCACCAATATTTTGTCGGCTCGGCATCAATGACCGTGATGTGATCCGTTGAATGAGATAGCTTTTCTTTGGGGCTCTTTCAAACATCTTGGATCCCAAACCCTCATCCATCTGATTGATCAGGGTGAAGCTTCGATCAGTGTTAACTTGATCGTGAGAAGAGTGACAAGGCTAAAACTGAAGTTTCTAGCTTTGTCATTTCTTAGACATTGACATCATGCATCATAATGTTAGCAATGCTTAGTCGGTTCATCGTCGATCGACATGATGTAATCTGTTGAATGAGGAAGCTTTCTTTGGTGCTCTCCCAAGCATCTTGGATCTCAAACCCTAATCCATCTAATTGATCAGGGTGAAGTTGATCAGAGATGTAGTGTTAACTTGATCATGAGAAGAGTGACAAGGCTAAAATTGGAACATGATCAGGGTTGTATTTCTTTAAGAGTTTTTCGTTGATTGGCATCATGAGCATGTCATCATTTGGATTACAAGACGGTAAGCTCTGTTGGGTAGACCGTCTTTATTACATAGGTCCTTCCCACTGATGCTGGAATTTTCCTTTGGTCTTGTGTGTCATGACCATGGGTCGTCAGACAGCTAAGACAAGATCGCCTTTCTTCAAAATCCACTTTTTGACTTCTTATCGAAGGCTTTTGTGATTCGAGCTTGGTAGAGTTCAATCTGTTATGAGCTTGAGTCATTTATCATCAAAAGCTTCTAACTTGGAGGCGTAACCGATGCTTGTCCTCATTTGTCATCTCTATTACTAGGGCAATATGCAGAGATGGAATCTGAATCTACAATGGTAGTATGGCTTCACATTCATATACCAAGGAGAATGGGTAGCCTTCGTTGGGACTCTAAGCGTTGTGCGGTAAGCTCAGAGGTATTCACCCAGCTTCTCGTCCTAGTCATGTGACTTTTGAGATGAACTTTTTGAGAAGTTTGCCAATGGTCTTGTTGAATGCTTATGCAAGGTTGTTAGCAACTGGATAGTATGCCATTGAGAGCACACTTTGAATTCTAAATTATTATAGAATCTCTGAAATGCTTGGTTGATGAACTGGGGTTATTATCGTGGATGATTCATTGTGGCATGCAAAAACAGTATAGGATGTGATGCTTGATGAACTTGACCACGTCAGACGTCTTTACTTACTTCAAAGGGATAGCTTCTACCCATTTTAAAACGTAATCAGTTATTGATAGAATAAATCAATGTCCTTTGGACGTTGAAGGGGTGATGGGTCCGATGACGTCTGTTCTCTTCATCTAAATGGCCATGAAGAAGACATTGGGTGAAGATGTCCTGGTGCTTGGTGGATGAAGTCACCATGGATCTGACAGGTGGACATCGCTTAGCATAGGCGACGGCATCGAAAATCATCTTTGGCCAGTAGTAGCCAAGCCTTTGGAGTCGATCTCCAAGTTTGGGTCCGGGTTGGTGAGCTCCGCACATACCATCGTGAGCTTCCATAAGGGCTTCCTGTGCCTCTCTATGCAAAAGGCAGCGAAGCAGGATCCAATCATACGATCTGCGATATAATGTTAGTGTGATCGCATTGTAGTAGAATCAAAATGCTTTCCTTCTGATGGAAGCTGCCTCCTTTGAATTATCAGGTAATATGCCATATAAAACATAGTCAATGAATGAGAATGGCTAATCTCTAAGTTCCAGACCTGCTGAGGTTTCAAGAATCTCTTTGACTTGAAGGCTTCGCTCTGGAGTCTGACTATCTTCAAGGGCAAAATTTAGATATTACAGGGCATGACTATGTACGAGTACCTTCTCTGTTGCTTTGGCTGGAAGGGCCAATGAAGCGACAAGGGATGTCAATGCATCTGCATGTGGATTTTGTTGCGAGGTACATGGTTGATGTAGAAGCTTTTGAACTTCTCTTCCATATTGACGATTGCATTGTGATAGGGCACCAAGTTTTTGTGTCGAACTTCATACTCCCCGCGAACCTGGTTGATGATGAGTTTTGAATCACCATATGCTTCGAGATGCTCGACTCTAATCTCTTCTGTAAGTTGTATTCCAATTAATAGAGCATTGTATTCCACCATATTGTTAGAACACGACTCAGCTAACGAGAATGTGCGAGAAATCATGTAGTCCTATGGAGATACAAGTACTACCCCCGCTCCTGCTATGATGTTTCCTCTAGGAGTCATTCTTGATGCACCATTAAAGAATAGTTGCCAGACTTGTTCTTCAAAAGATGTCTGGATTACACAAATTTCAGTAATCTCGTCTACGAGATCTTCATAAAGTTTGATTGTTCTTGGATCTAGATGTTCAGCTAAGAAATCTACCATAAATTGACCTTTTATTGCTTTCTGTTGATAGGAACTGCATCTCATATTGTAAGAGCAATATAGCCCACTTTCCCAATTGACCATTTAACAAAGATGGCTTCGTCATAAGCAATCTTAATGGATTAACTTTTGAGATGACGTGAATAGTCTGACCTATAAGATAGTGCCGCATCTTTTGGATGGTGAAAACCAAAGCTAGACACTCTTTTCGACCAGATTGTAGCGATACTCAGCTCCGATCATGATCCTGCTTAGATAGTAGATTGCTTGCTCATGTCTCTGATCATTGTTCTGGGCTTGTAAAGAGCCCAAGAAATGATCCATAGCTCTAACATATATTAGGAATGGTTTTCCTAATATTGGAGCTGCCAGGACAGGTAGATGTGTGAGGTATCTCTTGATTTTCTCGAACGCTTCTTGGCAAACACTGTTCCATACAAATGAGACTCCCTACTTCATCAGCTTAGTGAAGGGTTGGCAACATTCTGAAAGATTTGATATGAATCTTTAGATGTAGGCCAGACGTCCCCGCAATCCTCTAAGTTTTTTGAGATTTTTTGGAGGTTGCATTTCCTGAATGGCACGGACTTTCTCAGGTCGAGATGGATCCTTTAGATGTTACAACAAATCCAAGAAACTTGCCACTGGCCACCCCCAGGAAGGACTTGGTTGGATTCATCTTTATTTGATGTGTATGATGTTGAATACTCTCTTCAGATCTGCTATGTGATTGCCTTTGTCGTGGCTTTTCACTAACAATATCGTCTATGTAGCACTCGATGGTCTTACTTATGTGCTCGTGGAAAATTATATTAATCACATGTTGGTATGTTATCCTCACGTTCTTCAATCCGAAAGGCATCATGGTGTAGCAGTACACTCCTAATGGTGTTCTAAAGGATGTGTGCTTCTTTCTCCTGAATATATCTTAATTTGATTATATCTGAAAAAGTCGTCCATGAAGGACATCCTCTCTAAACTGCATGTATTGCCGATCATGAAAATACACGTAGAGGGGAAGAGGTGAATAGGTGTATAGCTAATCAAATGCTAATTCTAAACAATTAAGATGAATGATGCAAATCAATCACTCAAAACAAGAATTGAAGCCGGGTTCCCCGTGAAGGGCTCTGAACTTCTCCTCGTGATTCCTCTAGATAAGAGTTGAGGTGCTCAATTGCTATCTTATTGAAATGAGTATTGATTGAAAAAAATGAATGAATACAAAATAAGTAAAAGAAATAGCGATAACAAGGGAATCGCAAACAAGAAAGATTTATTTCGAGGTTCGAGCTACTACTTTACGTCCCCGCCTTCACCACCGTAAAGGATTTTACTATCCACTATTGGATCTTTCACAAAGGGACCTTATAATAAGGAATTACAACCACTTGGGTACACAACTCTCCAACTCAATCATCTACACCAGAGGTAGCATAAAGCCAATTGAGATAACAAGCTCTTAGTGATCAAGAGATTACAAACACTCTCTTACAAATTCCTATAGAGAAAAAAAGTAAATTTGAAGCTCAGGGATGTATATGAGAGTGAAAATCAGAATAGATAGATTTTAAGAGTAGAAAACTCAATTAAAACTTTGAAACTGAAAGCACAAAAAAAACTTGAAAACTTTTTCTCTTTGAAAGTTAAAACTAGAATTTCAATAGAATTTTGTTGTAATAATTCAATCCTAATGACCCTTTATATAGGCTTTAGAAAAATACTTTTAGAATTATTTACCAGGTCTAAAAGGGAAGAATTTGACCCTCAGAATTCAAATCTCCAAGCTTTAAAAACATGTTAAAAACACAAATTTTAACACCCGGTCGATCGGTCATTTTAAAAAATTACCGTCGGTCGACCGATTTTAATCGAGACCAAAGACATTACAGTCGGTCGACCCAACGGTCGATCGAGAACGTGTACCAACATGCAAACCTCTCTGCCAGAGTTTTAGTCGACCACATGGTCGACCGTTCTGGCCTGTAATAGGCACGGTCGACCGTCTGTTGACCGACCTAGGCCAAAACCAGATCCAAGGCCAGTTTTAAAAATAAAGAAAGATTTTAATCAATTTTATATGGGTTTAAAAAGGGGTAAAGATATGAATAGCAAGGAGATACAAGTTCTAAACTGAGATATAAATATTTAAGAAAATATGGAACAAGTATCAAAACCAAACATGTCAAAAACACCAATACAATATAAACTATACTTTCGAAAACGTGCATTTTGTGTGTGTATATCTTTGAGCCTCAAATCTATATTCTACTCTTTAACAAACTAGATTCTTATAAGGTTCTAATTGACTACAAGAATCTTCAATTGGGCTTCTCTGATAGTGACGTTAAGTGCTTTGAGCTTCAATCCCGTTACTTGAGTACCCTTAATCCATCAACACCTTCCTTTAGAGGAAAAAACCTGTTAAATCTTCTTGAACCCTGAAACACACTTAAAATATTTGAACTTGATTAGTACAAAATAACTATATATGCTTTGTTATCTCAAAATACAAAACCGGTGATTGTAATCTTTGGGACAACAATCTCCCCTTTTTTGATGTTGACAAAACATATGAGCTATTTAAAAGAAATGAAATGGAAAGAGCTTTGAAAAAGCTTACCTCAAGTTATGCTTATCTATCAAGTACAAGATATCAACAAGTTATACGAATAACAAAGGCATTTCATATGAACATGAACAAACTATGCATAGAAACAAAAAAAAAACAATAAATACTCAACAAATACTTCTCCCCCTTTTTGTCATACATCAAAAATGGTAAGCAAAATAACCAAAAATTTAAAACAAATATTGATTTCAACATAAAGAAAAACTTATGAATCTATAATACAAATATTTAGTTCACCACAAATGAAAGAAAATCTGTTGAAATCTAGTGGTTTAGTCAAAATATATGCTAGTTGAAAATCAATTGAAACATAATCAATTTCAATATCTTCTTTCTCATAGTGATCTCTAAGAAAGTGATATCAAATTTCTATGTGCTTTGTCTTACTATATTGATTTGCATTTTTAGTCATATGAATAGTATTAGTATTATGACAAAATATTTTAATATGATTATAATACAAATCATAGTCAAGGAGAGCATGTTTCATCCAAAGAACTTGTGTACAACAAGCCCCAGCCGCAACATACTCCGCCTCGGCGGTTGAGAGGGCTACAAAATTTTTTTCTTGGAAGACCATTAAACAAACCAATTTTCTAGAAATTGACAAGTCCACTTGTGCTCTTCCTATCCACTCTACAACCGGCATAGTCAGCATTACAAAAACTTGTCATAAAAAATTGTCTGGTCTTCGGATACCACAAGCCCATTCCAATAGTGCCCTTAAGATATCTAATAATGTGTTTTACCGCAATCAAGTGGGACTCTTTAGGACAAGATTGGAATCTAGCACATAGACATATACTAAACATAATATTCGGCCTACTAGCCGTTAAATAAAGTAAATTACCAATCATGCTTCTATAAAGTTTAATATCTACATTTATGCCTTGTTCATCCTTATCAAGTTTTATTGTGGTAGCCATGAAAGTTTTGCTTGACTTTGCTCCAAATTTCTTAATGAGTCTCTTGTGTACTTGGCTTGATTTATAAAAATTTTATCACTCCTTTACTTGATTTGGAATCCAAGAAAGTAGTTTAGCTCGCCTATCATAGACATCTCAAACTCATTCTTCATGCATGATTCAAAATCTTTATAAAGCTTTTCATTAGTAGATCCAAATATAATATCATCAACATAAATTTGAACAATTAGGAATATTACTATTTACATGCTTTGTTGGTATCTACTTTAACTTTTACAAAGCTATTTGAAATAAGAAAAGTTGAAAGTCTTTCATATCAAGCTCTTGGAGCTTGTTTTAAACCATATAAAGCTTTGTCTAATTTAAAAACAAAGTTCAGATGTGTTGGATCAACAAAGCCGGGGGGATGTTCAACATACACTTCCTCTTCAATAAAACCATTTAAAAACGCGCTTTTGATATCCATTTGAAAAAATTTGAAATCTTTAAAAGAAGTAAAAGCAAGTGTAATCCGTATGGCTTCAAGCCGTGCTACAGGTGCAAATGTTTCCTCAAAATCAATACCTTCGATTTGGGTGTAACCTTGGGCCACTAACCTAGCTTTATTCCTAACAACATTACCCGACTTATTCAACTTATTCTTAAAAATTCATTTAGTACCAATGGTTGGTCTATCATGGGGTCTAGGGATAAGGTGCCAAATTTGTTGCGCTCAAATTGATTGAGTTCTTCTTGCATTGCAAGCAACCAATATGAGTCGCCCTTAACTTCGAGAATGTTCTTTGGTTCCATATGAGAAATAAAAGCAAAATGGTCATAAAAATCATAGAGTATGGAGCGAATAGTTACCCCTTTTGATACATCACCTATGATGAGTTCCTTAGGATGACTTGTAGCATATCTTTAATCTTTTGAAAGTGGTTGTTTTGGTTGTAAGTACACCTAGAGGGGGTGAATAGGTGTATAAGCTAATTTAGGACAAATGATGCGAAATTTAAACACTAATTGCTAGCACACTATGGTAACCAAGAGTGAGCCCGAATTCCCCGTGAAGTGCTCTAGAACTATTCCTCTAGATTCCTCTAGGTTTAGAGTTGAGGTGCTATTAAAAGCTCTCTTGGTTGAATACAAGTGTGAGCACACAAACTATATCTAGCATATGAATATGAACAAAAATAACGATGCAAGATATAAAGAGAGAGAGTTGAGAGATAGTGGATTAAATGCAAGCACCAAGATATGTTTCGAGATTCGAGTCACTGCTCTACGTCCCCACCTTCACACAAAAGGATTTCCACTATGGGGCCGTTTGTTTCGCGTAAAAGTCCGTAATTCGTAAATGACTTACAATCCAGTTACAACTACGGCGTTTGTTTGGACCGTAATTCATAAAAGACTTACACAACCCAATTTTTTTTAATATTTAGCATTTTTAATATTTATTTACAATATTAAAACTTTTTAAATCACCAAATAGTTAATTTTGTGGTCAACTTTTTCACTTACGACTTAGACATTACGACAACCAAATACCGTAAAACACAATACACTTTTCCACTTACAACTTTATATTACCAACCAAACACCATAAAGCTTACATGCATGTAACTCATTTACAACTGTAAAAGACTTTACCAATTACGAGCTACGAATTACGGCCACTTACGACAACCAAACAGGCCTTATGTTCATACAGGACCTTCCACAAAGGGACCACCACCAAGGAATTACAATTACAACCGGGAGTACACAACTCCACTCTCTCAAACGCAAACCTCTACACAAGAGGTAGACACTAATCCAAGCACCAAGCAAAGAAAGAAATATACTTGGTAATCACAAAGATCACAACACTCTCTTGGTGATCTCAAAGGATCAAAAATAATTTTTCTCACAAAAATAAGATCCTATAGATAGGTATAGAATTGATAGCTCAAGAGAGAAAACAAAGTGTTTTGGAAAAGAAAAACACAAAGAAAACACTTGGGAAAAACTCAGATAAGTATAGAAATTTTGGACAAGAATTAAAAATCCCAAAATTTGTTTCTTTTGATTTTCCAAAAACTTTGAAACTAAATAAAGATAGAGAGATTAAAGCTCTAAAACTTGTTAAAAAACTTGCTTAAAAAACTCATGAGAAGATGAACAAAATTGCTCTTGAAAATCATGGTTAAAACTGGCCTCAAAGGGTCCATATTTATAGGGACTGAAAATATAGTTGTTGGGGTTCAGATTAGGTCAGAAATGACCTATCGTTCGACCGCTAACGGTCAGATTTCCAACCGTTGGGGTTGTCGGTCGACCGGTCGGTTGACCGTCCCAAGGCACAATGAGATCTTTCTCACTGTTGGTCTGCTCGGTCGACCGCCCGGTCGACCAAGGCCAAAACCAGAGATCCCTCTCTGGGTCGGTCGACCTGGGCCATTTTCAGAGGCAGACTCTCTGAAACGGTCGACCGCTCGGTTGATCGCTAAAGCCTGTGCACTTCTGTGCACGTCGATCGACCGATCGGTCAACCGATCCAGGCTTTGATCGACCGGTCGGTCGACCGTTAGCAGCCCACAGCCAGGGTTATATGTTGAAATATTTGGTCTTTAATTACCTATAAAATCTCATAAAATTACATAAAATCTACAAAAATAAGTTCTTATAAATATTTGAAGCACAAATATGTGTGACTAAAAATCAACACATATTACAAAATATTTGAACTATTTTTGAGGCTTGAAAATTAAGCTTGAAACCAAAAATGGTATTTTCCAAAACTTGAATTTTGAAATGAAAATCCGTTTTCTCTAAAACTAGTATAAATACAAAAACATGATATAGAAACATTTTTGAAGCAATTGTGTATGGAGAGAATTGAATACCCATGGTAAATGATATATCTATATTTTGATAATAAATCCAAAACTAAGTTTTGTTAAAAAAAAAACTTGAAATCATAAACTAGATATACATCAAAATAAGTTTTTAGACCATATGAAACATAGATGTATATAGATGAAATCCAACATACATATAAACCATATAAACTTGTTTTGATTCTATTTATTCATGAAAACTAAAGATATATTTTTGAAATTTCAAAAATGGTTAAACTGAAAACCAAAACTATTGCTTGTATGTGTGTAAACTTGAGCATATCAAGACTAATCAATCTTTAACAAGATCTAAACTAAAGCTAAACAAACGTAAGTCTTCATGTTGATCTTTATCTCCAAGACGACTCGATCCAAACTTGATCCAAAGAGCTTGACCCCATCCGAGTGCTAGATGTGATCTTGACGCGCGAGCTCTTGAATCAACATGTGTTAGCTCCAAATCTGATTTTGAATCCTTTGTTGAAACTAAACACCAACGAAAATCTTGATCAATATCTGAAACTATATAAAAACAAGGTCATTAGCAAACTAACCTTCATAAGTTAGTCATCATAAAACTAAGGTGAAGGGCCTCTGGGCCAACAATCTCCCCCTTTTTGATGATGACAAAACTTATGAGGTTATATATGCATAGCTTAAGAATAAGCTTCATAGAAGCCCCCCCTTAACTTATGCATACCAATAAAACACATAAGATATTCAATGTAGGCTCAAGATACCAATAAACAATAATAAAAAATATGCAATGAGAATCATAAAATATTTGTAAATAAACACTTAATCAAACATGCATATATAATCACTAATCTTTCTCCCCATTTTTGTCACTCATTAACAAAGGGGTGAGAAAAAAACAAACATTACCAAAAAACATGTTTTAAAATAAAAATTTGATACCAATAAAAAATAATCAATTGAAAGAAACTAATTGAAAGTGAAACATTCTTTTTACCAATTGAAAATAAAACAATCTTTTTACCAATTGATACCAATAGAAAGACATGATACTAATTGAAAGTAAAAATCAAAATTTTTAATAAATACAAAAATTATTTTGCAATATAGATATCAAATTGAGAATAATACCAATGCAAGATTATTGATACCAATATTAAAAATGTTAGCATATATCAAAATAAAATATTTTTCATCATAAAGAGTGGGAGTAAGATGCCAATTAAAAATAAATATCAATTGAAAAATAAAACAAGAATTTTTCTCCCCTTTATGAAATACAAATCAAAATAATGCATAATCTTGTAAAGATAGCAATTATCATTAAGAACTAAATCAATCTTAGCATGAAATCAGTTTGTACTAAAAATGTATGGATATTGTATAATAAGCACAAGAAAACATGTATATGTATGTATGATCAGAGCAATATAATATCAATTGAAATTAAGATGAATACATATAGAAAATAAATATGAGTATACAAAAATGGATTTTTATTAAGATCATGTATAACTCATACTTACCACCCTATTCATGTGCATGTTTAAATAGATTTTCATTAAGAGCACAAGACATGATCGCCCATCCAACTGTCCTTTGAAGGTAGGGGTTTCCAAAAATATGATTTGAAAATCATTCTAGCATAGTATGAAAATCACTACCAATTTGAAGAATAACGAAACTAGTTTTATGATATTTTGAAAACTAGTACGAAATCCTTCAAGCAAGAAAATAAAACATAAATTTATCTCATGATATTATACTAAATACACAATAATTGACACTCAACGAGTTATGAACCACATAAATTCTCATGAATCAAAAACATGAGTAAAAAAAAAGAGAGTGCACAAAGATCATGTAAGAACCATATACATAGAGATAAAACTACAAAGCTCAAAAATAAAACAAACTTCAAGATATATGTATATTTTATTAAAAACTAAAGCATACATATTTATCCTAAATATAACCGAGTTCATGAAAGAATATTGCATGAAGGCAAATGACTCAAGGATAGAACATGTATATTTAATAGTTTTGGCAAAATTTTCATATACATGAAGATAAATAAAAATAAAAAAATATGAAATACAAGTGTAAATGCAAGAATCATCAAAACTAGGTTATACAAATACATATAATGAGTACAAATGAGTAATCAAATGTAACTCACTAATTGTATAAGTAAACATAAGTTTAATAGAAGTTACATTTAAATATGAAATCAAAATATGAAAAACAAAACACCAAAACATGATTGAAAAACAAGTGAAATCATTCAAGCATTATTAACACTAAGATATACATAATAGCAAATAATAATTGAGAACACAAAGATATGAGTCAATATGAATATGGGTGTATTAAATACTATTTATGTATATCACAAGTTTGATAGTCATTGCATTTAAACATAATGAACATGAAAATCAATAATGCTAAAATATTAATATTAGTGCATAAATAAAAAAAGGAGTTAGAGATATTTACTAAAACCAATAGAACTAGTCTCTAGGTCTCCAAACCATGGTGGTCCTCCCACCTAAACATCTCTTGAAAGTGATGCATCATAGATATGATCTTTGAGTTTGAAACACATCCACCATCAAGGCACCGACACTCTCACGTCTTGTGAGAGCTCGTACCTATATCAAATACAATAGGAATGATTTTTGGTACCCACACTTTCTTGGATCCATGAGGGTTAGCATCTTTTCTAACCCAAACAAACATAATTGCAAAATTTAACGCATTAATTCTATCATAATAAATTTTGTAAGATGGCCCTCACGTCCACAATGTGTACAAGTGTACACATTAGCATATATAAAGTCGTGTGTGTGAACATGATAAGCGTGTGTATACCGTGATGGGTATGCATGCATATGTGGAGCATGTTTCTTTCGAAACATAGATTCCAAACGTGTGTGGTTCTTGACACATTGGCTTAAAGTGGAGCCCAAACAATCTACACTCTTCTTCAACATGCAAATATCAGATTTGGGATCCTAAGGACAAGAAGTTTGTCCTTAGCAGAGATGTCACCTTGATCAGGCTGTAATATTGAAGCCTACAATCTCTAAGCAGGTGGAGATTAAGAAGACCAAAGGGATATCACAGCAGGTGGAGAGTGATGCTACTTCTCCGTCTCTAAAAAGATCAGTATCATTGGAGATCATATCCACGGTGACATAGGGTAGTGATCATGTAGTTGATCATGATACTGATGATGATAGGATCAAGGACAGGCTATGGGTGATATCCATGAATTCATTGCAGTTGGAAGAACCAGAAGAAATCCACATAAGACTAGTTGGCTCACTACAGATTTGATTGTGGCCTATGCTCTCCCAGTCGTTGAAGAAGCAATCCCGTCTACATATAGGGAAGCTGAAATAATTCAAAGTTCAAGATGTGGAAGGATACCATAGTCGAAGAGATGAGTTCTCTATACAAGAACGACACTTGGGAACTGACAGAGTTGCCAAAGGGAAAGAAAGCAATTGGTATAAGTGGGTATATGCAAAGAAACAAGGATCTCTCAAAGATGATACTATATGCTATAAAGCTAGATTGGTAACTAAAGGCTATTCACAGTGAGAAGGCATTGACTACATGAAGTATTCTTACTTGTTGTAAAGTACTCGTCGATTCAGATTTTGCTGGCTCTAGTAACACAATATGAGTTGGACCTTGATCAACTTAATGTGAAGACCGCCTTTCTCCATGGCGATCTTGAAGAGAAGATCTATATGTCTCAGCTGATGGGGTTCAAAACTACAGAAAAAGAGAATATGATATGCAAGCTAAAGAAATCGCTGTATGGATTAAAGCAGTATCCTAGGCAGTGATACAAGCGTTTCAACAATTTCATAAGAGGAAAAAGATACACATGTAACCATTATGACCCATGTGTGTGTTACAATAAGCTACAAGGTGGAGAATACATCTATCTACTGTTGTATGTAGACGATAAACTCATTGCTTCTAAGAACAGATCCGCAATAGATAAATTGAAGAAAGAGTCTTCTGAGTTTGAGATGAAGGATCTCGATGAAGAGAAGAAGGTGCTAGGAATAGAGTTTGAGTGAGACAAAAGGAGTGGTAAGCTTAGCATGATACAAAAGGAGAATTTGCAGAAGGTACTTTAGAGGTTCAACATCAAAGGTGACACGAAATCGGTAAGTACACAATTGGCTTCTCATTTCAAGTTAAAAGCTACTATGTCTCCTACTACCGTTGAAGAACGTGAGTCATAACTCATGTACCGTGTGCTAGTGTAGTTGGTAGTTTAATATATGCAATGGTGTGTACAAGGCCTGATATGTCCCAAGCTGTCTCGATGATTAGCAGATACATGCATGATCCTGGTAGGGGTCATTGGGAGGCAGTAAAGTGAGTTTTATGGTACATCAAGGGTACCATAGATGTTGGTTTAGTATTCGAGAAGGATTTTACGGGTAAGCAGGAGTGTGTCGGATATGTTGATTCCGACTATGCAGGAGATCTCGACAAACGCTAGATTACAAGGGGATACGTGTTTACATTGTCTCAAGCACCGGTGAGTTGGCACTCTATTCTACAGTCTACTATTGCATTGTCTACTAGAGAGGCCGTGTACATGGCCATGACGGAGGCTATGAAAGAGGCAATATGGCTTCAAGGATTGCTTGATGACTTGGGAATTGTTCAGGATCTGTTGAAGATCAACTATAATAGCTTGAGTGATATCTATTTGGTACAGAACCAGGTGTATCATGCAAAGACAAAGCACATTGACGTCAGATTTCACTTTGTTCGGAAGACTCTTGATGAAGGTGACCTTGAGTTACTAAAGGTTCACACAAAGGAGAATCCCACTGATATGCTTACCAAGGTGGTTTCGAAAGTGAAATTTACACATTGTAAAGAGATGCTCCATTTTCTTCCAGTTGCTTGAGCTCGGTGGAGCTCGTTTGGATGAATTACAAATGGCTTGATCCCTTGGGCAGGGTATGTTGCAACCACATAGGTGCAACCCCTTTTTGAGTTGACATGTACTGTGCGGAGTTCGGCTCAGATTTGAGAAATCTTCACCAAGGCAGAGAATTGTAGGGAGAGAGGAGATAAAAGCTTGATGGAAGAGTTTTTTTAACTCATCAAAAGAGATACTGCAGAGATCAGAGTCCAAAAGGAGCGAGAACACAGTCCATATGCAGGCCAGAACATAGGCCGGTTGACTGCCCAGTTGACCGGCATGCACAGCGTGCACAACAACAGTTCTGTCGACCGATGAAAGGAATGGTCGACCGAATGGTCAACCGACTGGCACAAATAGAGTTTCTGTTAGGTTCGGTCGACCGACCAATCGACCGAAGGAAGTGTCATCGACAGGCTCGGTCGACCGACAGACGGATATGCTGATTCCTATTGGGATTTGAACTCTATTTCTGATCCGAAGTCGAATCCAATTTAGGTTTCCTAAAACTCATGGACTCTCTGGCTATAAATTAAGGGGTATAGCCCCCATGAATTATATCTCTTCAAAAACCTGTAACCTGTAATTGGTTGTTGAATCAATAAGATCTCTCTCCCTTACCCCGAGGAAGTAAGCAAATTGCTGAACCTCGTTAAATATTGTGTTTGGCTTTCTCTCTTATTTAATTGTTCTTATCTTTTGGGTACTTCTCTGGTGTATCTCTCTCCGCTGGTTGGGGTTTCTCATTGGTTGTTGCTCGGCGCACGCAACAACTCAGTGTTACGCTACCACAAACTTGGGCTAATTGGTTCGTTAAGTAGTAAGTTGCTCTACTAATTTCTTAGAATTAGCAACAGTGTTTCTTTGATTGTCAGTTCTTTGATCTTCCTTTTGGAATGATTTTCATTTGTATCAAAACTTTTGAGATGCTTTCTACTCAATGGGTCATGCGAGACTATGAAATCTTAGAAATTTCACAATAATAAAGCATGAAAACACCTCATCTTTGCTCTGACTATCTGTTGGAATCTCAGCAATAGAGAACAATAATACCAGAAAATAGTCATAATCGCACGAACAAGCAAACAAAAGAAAGAAAGCGAGAACACATGAATTTAACGAGGTTCAGTAATTGCCAACGTCCTCGGGACAGAAGGGGAGAGAGATCTTATTAAATCAATTAAGTATAGAATATAATAGTAGGAGGAATACTCCCTTTTTATATAGGCATCAAGTCTCTGAAGAAAAGAAAACTAAAAACTTTGAATACCTCCTTGTATAGGATATAATAGTAGGAAGAATACCCCCTTGTACTCACGCTCTTCAACAGAAGTAGGAGACATAATAGTTTTTAACTTGAAATGAGAGGCCAATGGTGTACTTACAAATTTTGTACCGCCGTTGATGTTGAATTTCTGAAGTACTTTCTTCAAATACCCTTTTGTGTCAAGCTAACCTTGTCACCTTTTTGGTCTCGCTCAATCTCAATGCCTAGCACCTTCTTTGCTTCACTCATCTCAAATTCAGAAGACAAGTCTTTCTTCAGTTTATCAATTACAGATCTGCTCTTGAAAGCGATGAACATATCGTCCACATACAGTAATAGATATATATATATTCTTTACTCAGTAGCTTATTGTAACACACACATGCGTCATAATGACTTCATGTGTACTTCTTGCCTCTTATGAAACTATCAAAACACTTGTATAATTATTTTGGTGATTGCTTTAATTCATAAAGCGATTTCTTCAGCTTGTGTTCCCTTGAAAAATTGAGTGTGTAAAAATTCTTATTGATTGCAAAGAAGATTATAACGGATCAAAATTCAATTACAAAAGAGAGGAGGGTTTGAGTGGATCTCCTCTTTGTTTAAGACTGGGTTCTTCGTGTTGATGGAGAGTGAATCTTGTTCTCTGTTGACCGGCTGAATGAAAATATTCTCTTGGATTGTCTTGAGGATGCCCTTTAAGAGATTGAAATAACTCCATTTGAATGCAACAAGCATTGGAGTTCTCCTTTTTAAAGGAATTCTCTTCCTCTCTCTCTCTCAAAAGTTTTGAACTTTTAGCTGCTGAATTTACTTTCCCTCAGTTCAGAAAAATCTTCTAGAAAGCCCCTTCCCTCATAGCTTTCATATATTTATAGGAGAATTTAAATTGTCCCCTAGATCCCTCCATAACGGGGATTAACTCCCATATTACGTGGGAGTTTATTGACCCAGTAATAGGGCCAGTTACAACAAAAATGCAGGTCTCATTGGATACGGATGCTCTGTTGTTAGAGTGGAGCTCACAAGCTTCTCAGGGTCGCGTCTGAGTGGGAACGTGGAGCTTATAGGCTCGTGTTTGATACAATGCGTAGCAGGCTCGTGTTTGATGAACAATGCGAGTGTCGCGTCTAGCCTTTGAACGTGACCCTCGCATTTCCTTTATGATGAAATTCACGTTTGGATTGAGATCCCATTTTTGCGTCTGACTTGAGACTTACGTCTGAGTTGGGAGTGACCTTCCCGTGTGGTAAGATCCGCGTCCAAGGCTTTGTCCTCAGTGATTTTTAGACAATGTACAGAATCTCCTCCAAAGTTTTTAAACCCCATAATTAACTGGGAAGGATTTTGAAATACTTTGGACTTCATTTTGTTTTGGGCCTTCGCGATTGGACGAGCAATCTTTTGAAGTACTCAGAGCTTGATCCTGTCTGGATTATAGCCTTCGTGAGTGTACTGTTGAACTGCTTGAAGTCTCTAGGGATGATATTTGTAAGCGTCTAGATACACAGCCTAAAACTTATCTGAGCTCTGATTTAATTGTCAGTGTACTGTTGAACCGGTAGAGTTGTCGATTGTCTTTACTAGTATACTGTTAAACTGATTGTAGAAGCAAGAATATACTCCTGTGTTGGTGAGAGAGAAAGCATCTATCATTGATGAAGATGCAAATGTCACTTTGTCTTCTTTTGGGTGCGGACCTTAATGAAAACGCGAGCCTCAATGTAAGTTGAAATGCGACCCTCATTTGATTTTGGGACGCGACTTTCATTTGAAACTTGACCCTTATGAAATGCGGAGGTCGTGATGGATGCTTCTAGATGCCAGTGTCACGTTAAATGTGTTTGAAACACAAGCCGCCATTGGATGCGTGTCTAGCTCAGATTGAGCTTAAGAAACGCGCTATAAATCTCGGCCATTGAGAGGCTTATAAAAAGATCATGAGTCTTCTCAATAGTCAGAGTTCATCACTAAAAGCGAGAGGGAGCTATTGCAAGTGCTCGAGCGGCGATTGCTATGGCGCAAGCCTTAATCCGAGATAATGAGCAAAAACTTGCCAATGAAAAGAAGAGGACAGAGGAGCTCGAGGCCGTCAGAGATTGGGTGCAACAAGAACTAAATGTCCGATCCTCCCAGCTGGAAGTTCTTCAAGCACAACTTGCCGCGAAGAAGCTTCCATTCATGAGGAGTTGAGGGTCCAAGCTTTGGCTGAAGCTGAGAAGGCACAACAAAGAAATATTCAGTGCCTCAAGGACCAGATAAAGTCTCTCGCTGAGCGGGATTAACTTTTTGTCTTCACTTCTTTTGTAACTCCATCTTCTTGAATAGGAGAGTGTTTGTACCACTTTTACTATTTTGATAATAAAAGTGATTATTTTGCCCTTGTCTCGCCTTTGTTTCTCTTTGTGTTTGAAAATCAGATGGACTAAAGCGATGGAATTGTGATTGCTTGAGGTAATGGTTAACTTAGCAATTGTTAGATAACTCCATTAGAAGAGTTTGGAATCAAGAAAAATTACTCGTTAGTGGTGTGATATTAACATGATAGGGATTTGTTTTGCATGCTAGAGGTATGATATTAACTTAGCACTGGAGAGGTGTAATATTAACCAGAGATTCTTTTCCCGCTGGAGAAATTAAAATTATTAGAGGTGTAATATTAACTTAATAGTGTTATGTGCCAGAGGTGTGATATTAACTTAGAATTGAAGAGGTGTAGTATTAACCATAGGTCCCGTTTTTCGCTTGGGAAATCGGGAATGTTCACTGTCATAAGTATAATGTTAACTTGACAGTGAGATGAGCGTTAGAGGTGTGATATTAAACTTAGCACTGCAAATCTCATTTTCTTTGAGAAAATTGAGAAAACATCTGCCATAGGTGTGATATTAACTTAGCATGTATGTGTTTTGCAGCTTAGGCAAATTTGGTCAGAAGTATGCTGTTGACTTAACCAAAATTGTTTTTGTGATTTGAGCAATGTCAAGTCAGAGAAGTGGTGTTAACTTGACCGAAATGATTGGTTTTGTGATATAAGGAATTATAGGTCAGAGGTGTAGTGTTAACTTGACCGAAATGTTTGGTTTTGTGATTTGAGCAATGTTATGTCAGAGGTGTGGTGGTAAGTTGATCAGAATATTTGATTTTGCAATTTGAGCAATGTTAGGTCAGAGGTGTGGTGTTAACTTGACTGGAATGTTTGATTTTGTGATTTGAGCAATGTTTAGTGGACCTATCATTCTATTGAAGAGAATTGACAAGTAAGAATTATACCTGCTGGGGATATATTAAAATTTGTCAGAGGTATAATGTTAACTTGACAGGATACATCTATCGTTGGGGAAATAAATGTAGTTTGTGGTCCTACCATTCTATAGAAGGAATTGTAAGAGATTCTGGTGGAAATAGGTAGGATCAGGTCTCTTAGGATTTTTAGCTTCAACTATTAACGGATTTGGTATGTCCTTACCAACTACCGTTTGAGTTGGGCTAGCCATGCTATTCCCTCAGCATGATGAGTTGTCGAGAGTATTTTTGTTGGGCTTTAAAGTCAACACTTTCCTCTATCCTTAGCCATTGAGGCATTGGATTGTTGTGTTGCTGTAAGTAACATGATGTATCTTTTGGGTTTTCGCTCCATAGAATCTTACTGGGAATAAGGAAGTGAATATAAACTTTGTGCGGATTTGGTTTAGAAATTAACGTTCCTCGTGGAATCCTCTCTGATGCTCATTCGGTCACCACACTTTGATATGAATGTGAAAATACTGGAAAGGTTCTGCAAAGATGCGTCACGAAACTTCTTCAATGAGTTCGACTTGATAAGCCATCAAATAAATTCATTCAATCTACCATTGGGTCAGTTGATTGCCACATCTTGACAAGAATATGAAAACACTAGAAAGGTTCTACAAAGATGCGTCACGAACGTTCTTCAATAAGTTTGGTTTGATAAGCCATCAGATAAACTCATTCAATCCACCATCTGACTATTTGGATGCCTTGTCATTATGTCGAGCTTCGATCGACCGAACAGGAGAAGAAAGACATGCCACCATTACATATGAAAATGTCAGGCAAGATAAGCTATCTTTCTAGATCAAGAGGAATGATCAGAAAGAAGAGTGCCTAAAACTATTGCTTAGGCATGCGCTCGACTTCAAAATATGACCTATCTTCTAAATTGAAGATGGGTGTAGGTTTTTGTACTAGAGAAGAGTGGCAAGAATAAAAATAGACATTGCCTTTGTCTTTTCTTCAATGTGTACATCATGTATCATAATATCACCAATATTTTGTCGGCTCAGCATCAATGACCGTGATGTGATCCGTTGAATGAGATAGTTTTTCTTTGGCACTCTTCCAAACATCTTGGATCCGAAACCCTCATCCATCTGATTGATCAGGGTGAAGCTTCGATCAGTGTTAACTTGATCGTGAGAAGAGTGACAAGGCTAAAACTGAAGTTTCTAGCTTTGTCATTTCTTAGACATTGACATCATGCATTATAATGTCAGCAATGCTTAGTCGGTTCGTCATCGATCGACATGATGTAATCTGTTGAATGAGGAAGCTTTTCTTCGGTGCTCTCCCAAGCATCTTGGATCCCAAACCCTAATCCATCTAATTAATCAGGGTGAAGTTTTGATCAGAGATGTAGTGTTAACTTGATCATGAGAAGAGTGACAAGGCTAAAATTGGAACATGATCAGGGTAGTATTTCTTTAAGAATTTTCCGTTGATTGGCATCATGAGCATGTCACCATTTGGATTTACAAGACGGTAAGCGCTGTTTGGGTAGACCGTCTTTATTACATAGGGTCCTTCCCACTGATGCTGGAATTTTTCTTTGGTCTTGTGTGTCATGACCATGGGTCGTCAGACAGCTAAGACAAGATCGCCTTTCTTGAAAATCCACTTTTTGACTTTCTTATCGAAGGCTTTTGTGATTCGAGCTTGGTAGAGTTCAATCTGTTATTGAGCTTGGAGTCATTTATCATCAAAAGCTTCTAACTCTCGGAGGCGTAATCGATGCTTGTTCTCATTTGTCATCTCTATTGCTAGGACAATGCACAGAGATGGAATCTAAATCTACAATGGTAGTACGGCTTCACATTCATATACCAAGGAGAATGGGGTAGCCTTCGTTAGGACTCTAACCGTTGTGCGGTAAGCTCAGAGGCATTCACCCAGCTTCTCGTCCCAGTCATGTTGACTTTTTGAGATGAACTTTTTGAGAAGTTTGCCAATAGTCTTGTTGAATGCTTATGCAAGGTTGTTAGCAGCTGTATAGTATGCCATTGAGAGCACACTTTGAATTCTGAATTTATTATAGAATCTCTGAAATGCTTGGTTGATGAACTGGGGTCTATTATCATGGATGATTCATTGTGGCATGCAAAAGCAGTATAGGATGTGATGCTTGATGAACTTGACCACGTCAGACGTCTTTACTTACTTCAAGGGGATAGCTTCTGTCCATCTTAAAACGTAATCAGTTATTGATAGAATAAATCAATGTCCTTTGGACGTTGAAGGGGTGATGGGTCCGATGACCTCTGTTCTCTTCATCTCAAATGGCCATGAAGAAGACATTGGGTGAAGATGTCCTGGTGTTTGGTGGATGAAGTCACCATGGATCTGACAGGCGTAGCATCGCTTAGCATAGGCGACGGCATCGGAAATCATCTTTGGCCAGTAGTAGCCAAGTCTTTGGAGTCGATCTCCAAGTTTGGGTCCGGGTTAGTGAGCTCCGCACATACCATCGTGAGCTTCCATAAGGGCTTCCTGTGCCTCTCTGTGCAAAAGGCAGCGAAGCAGGATCCAATCATACGATCTGTGATATAATGTTAGTGTGATCGCATTGTAGTAGAATCAAAATGCTTTCCTTCTGATGGCAGCTGCCTCCTTTGAATTATCTGGTAATATGCCACATAAAACATAGTCAATGAATGAGAATCGCTAATCTCTAAGTTCCAGACCTGCTGAGGTTTCAAGAATCTCTTTGACTTGAAGGCTTCGCTCTGGAGTCTGACTATCTTCAAGGGCAAAATTCAGATATTACAAGGCATGACTATGTACGAGTACCTTCTCTGTTGCTTTGGCTGGAAGAGCAAATGAAGCGACAAGGGATGTCAATGCATCTGCATGTGGATTTTGTTGGCGAGGTACATGGTTGATGTAGAAGCTTTCGAACTTCTCTTCCATATTGACGATTGCATTGTGATAGGGCACCAAGTTTTTGTGTCGAACTTCATACTCCCCGCGAACCTGGTTGATGATGAGTTTTGAATCACCATATGCTTCGAGATGCTCGACTCTAATCTCTTCTGTAAGTTGTATTCCAATTAATAGAGCATTGTATTCCACCATATTACTAGAATACGACTCAGCTAACGAGAATGTGCGAGAAATCATGTAGTTCTGTGGAGATACAAGTAGTACCCCCGCTCCTGATATGATGTTTCCTCTAGGAGTCATTCTTGATGCACCATTAAAGAATAGTTGCCAGACTTGTTCTTCGAAAGATGTCTGGATTACACAAATTTCAGTAATCTCGTCTACGAGATCTTCGTAAAGTTTGATTGTTCTTGGATCCAGATGTTCAGCTAAGAAATCTACCATAACTTGACCTTTTATTGCTTTCTGTTGATAGGAACTGCATCTCATATTGTAAGAGCAATATAGCCTACTTTCCCAATTGACCATTTAACAAAGATGGCTTCGTCATAAGCAATCTTAATGGATTAACTTTTGAGATGATGTGAATAGTCTGACCTATAAGATAGTGTCGCATCTTTTGGATGGTAGAGATACTCAGCTCCGATTATGATCCTGCTTAGGTAGTAGATTGCTTGCTCATGTCTCTGATCATTGTTCTGGGCTATTAAAGCACCCAAGAAATGATCCATAGCTCTAACATATATTAGGAATGGTTTTCCTGATATTGGAGCTGCCAGAACAGGTAGATGTGTGAGGTATCTCTTGATTTTCTCGAACGCTTCTTGGCAAACACTGTTCCATACAAATGAGACTCCCTGCTTCATCAGTTTAGTGAAGGGTTGGCAACATTCTGAAAGATTTGATATGAATCTTTAGATGTAGGCCAGACGTCCTCGCAATCCTCTAAGTTTTTTTGAGATTTTTTGGAGGTTGCATTTCCTGAATGGCACGGACTTTCTCAAGGTCGAGATGGATCCTTTAGATGTTACAACAAATCCAAGAAACTTGCCACTGGCCACCCCCAGGAAGGACTTGGTTGGATCTATCTTTATTTGATGTGTATGATGTTGAATACTCTCTTCAGATTTGCTATGTGATTGCCTTTGTCATGGCTTTTCACCTTAATCAAATTTTGGCGCCGTTGTCGGGGAGGGTAACGTTTTTATTGAAATCTGAATTTTTATTGAAAATTTTTTAGAACTAAAACGAATTTTCTTCTCTGTTGCAGGTTATAGGGAAAGCAAAGCAGGAAATTAAGATTGCAGTAACATACAGGTGGTCTTGGGCCTCTGCTCTAGAAAGCAGAGATCAAGGGCCCTCTGATTTGCCGCGTTTTCTCGGCCAAAGCCAGGACCCGCGGCAAAGAAGAGTTGACTACTAATAGGTTTTGTGTAGGATTGCTTGCTTTGCAAAAACATAGCTTGCTGCAACTTTATTTCTTATATGTCATCACCATCAACCTGCTAATAAACCAACAGTAAAATACTTGTTGAAAAAGATAAAAAATTGATTAGACGTTTGCATTTTAGGCTCGTGTCTTTTCAATTCATTTATTTTTACTGTTGAAGAGTGCTGGAGCAAGGTACGTTCGCATTGCATGTAGAATAGGACTCATCTCTTGGTTGATTTTCATTACTTTGAGTGAATCTTATTTACATATCTTGTACACTTGCACAAACTAATCTTAAGGGCACAACCCATTAACAAGATAAGGTGGGGATTTAATCACCTTTCCTTAGCCCAAAAATTAGATTCCAAGCACTCACTAACCCAAGCCTAACTAAAAATGAGTAGACGTTGGCCCTAGGGACATCTCGGACTCAATTAGGAGATTATCCTAAGGGGAAAAAGTGTTGGAATTTGACTCTTGCAAAATCAGTGTCTAGGAAAGGGATTAAGGGCCGAAAGCCCGAAGGTTGGTGGTTATTTAATTAAGGAACGTCTTTGACGGAAAACCTCCCACCAATCTTGCCCTGACCTGGCTGATTAGCTTGTGGTCAAAGTCTGCATTAAACCTCTTGTGGACAGTCTAATCAGTTAGGAGTCGTCTAGGTCATAGGTCTACCCTAACTTAGCCTAGAATTTTTCTTTTTTGTTTGTTTATTTGTTTGTTTTTCTTTCTTTTTGTTTGTATTCCATTGTGTGATATGGCCTATAATAACAATTTTTCCAACTTCAATAATAATCCATATTACACATCCAACTCTTTTTCGGATATTACCAACCCGGCATATCATGACTTTAACCAACCTAGTGTGCCGGATTGGTCTTATCCGAATGAATATAACCCATGCCCTCCATCGTATGACTATAATTTCCATAACGATTTCAACTCTTCACAGAGTCAGTGGGGATTCACCTCCCCCGAGCATAATTTTCAACCAACTTGTCCCCCATATCCACCTAGTCCACAATATACCCAAGAGTCATACTCAGTTCCACCAGTCCAAAATAGAAAACCATCAATTTTGGAAAGGAGTATGCGTGAGTCCAAACAACAATCACAAAATCTGATGGACTCACAATTTCACTACCACTTCCAAGACAACACTTCATCTTTTCATCAAAACAATGAATCCATCAACTATGAAAAGATGCTTGAAGCCATGACTCATGCTCAAAATGCTCGAAATCGTGACATAGATATGATGGTTGAATCTCTACGTTCTCACCGTTGGACCAGTTCTGATGTCACTAACCATTCTGTTAGAGCCCAAAATTTGATTGAGGCAAAACCTGCACACAAAATACGAAATTTCAGAACTTAAAAAAGGAAATGTGCAAGTGCTCAATTCTTCCGCGATAGCAAGTGGCTATGCGGGTCGTGATCCACAAGGAGGGTTTTGCGATGGAAGCGTTTACGTTCTTTATTGAAATCTTTATGAAAACCAAACGAATGTTCTTCTTTGGTTAAAGTTAAGAAAATGAAAAAGAAGCTATGTTAAAGTTAGAAAGAAAATGAGAGATGAAGAAGGTGGAGAGAAATGAGAATGACTATTTACAAAGAAAGGGGAAAGAAAGTGACTATGTACAAATGAGTCGAAAAAGAATGATTTGGAAGAGGTGGTGATCTATATTAAAGAAATAAAAGAGAAGAAAGAAAGAAGAGTGAAGAAATACTTACCTAGGTTGATTGATGACTTACTTGGAAACCTTTGCATGTTCTATCTTTGTTTAGGAGGCGTTCAACGCATAGATCATAAGCCCGAGCTCAGTCCCCGTTCGCATTATATCATCAAGTCTCGCACAAGCATGAAGTGATACGTCTTGAGGAGGAGAACGTCTTCATGAACTATCGTTGGCACTCACATAACATCGTTATACTTGTGCTTTGGAATTCACTTGTAAACTCAACAAAAACAAACGAGGTAAAGTAGAAGAGGAAGACGAAAACAAAAGAAACTGAAAGTAAAGAAGAATATAAAATTGTTACCTTTTATTGCTTGAAACGATGGAAGAAAGGAGGAGGGTACATCGGTGTCACTCTCAACATATGCCTCTCTCTCTTACTTACGTGAATCATCATCTAACCTAAGCTTACATACACATTACATAAAAAGAAAAGAAAAACCTAAACTGAGAAATGGAAAACTAGTCTAAATCCTAACTCTGCATGGTCGTCCCTTTTTCAGTGCATAAATTGGCTTTTTATAGGCAAAACCCTAACCAAAAGGATCCCGGGGAGATCGGGGGAGCAAACGCTCCCCTAACTCCCCAACAATGCCGCGAAAACGCAGCTTTGGCCGCGTTTTCGCGGCCAGGGTGTGGCCAGGTGGCCACACCCTGTTGGTGGGTCGCCCTGGTTTCTCCTTCTGACTTTATCTTGAGTTGGTTTCTTCGTTTGAGTCCAGGATTCTGACGAAATGGCCTTTGATGCTTGGCTTTAACCGATCGATTCTGAGAGGATTCTTCTCAACCGGTTTTCAACCTCTTGATTTTGCCCTGATTCTCTGAGCTCGAATTAACTCTGATTTAATTCTGAATTTTGGTGGGCTTTGGGCTCATTTCTCTTCATCTCCTTAAAGATTGGGCCTGCAAATAAATTAAACAATTAATTAGGACAATGCAGGCTTTTATTCTATAATAAGTATGAAAATATGATATTAAATATGCAACATTAGCGACTAATCACACCCCCATACCTATCTTTTGCTCGTCCTCAAGCAAAACAACTAAACTATACTAAGGATTATTAGACCACTTTCGCAGGTCACGCGATTGCACTAAGCATGTGCAACAAGCCGTTAAACCTCTAGGTTTCCCCTAGAGGACGAGTTTTGTCTCGTAAGGGTTTTCAGCGGATTGCACCCACAAAATCCATAAAGAAAGAGAAACAAAGAGTTAGTATTTTCGAAAATCATTTTGAAAGAGAAAAATATTTGAAATATAATTGTAAGATCTAAGCAATCTATAAGTTATAGGAAAACCGAATTTTTCATTCCTAAACTTAGTCTCTATTCAAAAATTTGTTATCAATCAAAGTAAGGAGTCAAATTGTACTTCTCATCTAGTCCATTACTTTACCCTAAGTCATATGCACCTTGTGACTGTGAAAATTTTGACTAAGGGTTCATTAACTCTAACTCTTATGCCTTATTTATTTATATATACTTTTTTTTTATGGTATTATTCCTTAGTTCTATTAGGCTTTCTAATCTGCCCATGTAACGAACCTCTAATCGATGTCTCCCAAACCAAACGGTCTTAGGGCACCGGGTGAGAAGATACCCCTAGGACTTAAGGACTCGAGCAAACAAGGCCACAAAACTAAGGATTTTATTATATGAACCTCTTTTAGGCGTGAATACTTATGCTTTATTAGGCACAAATATCCAGCTTAATCAGAAGATTTTTCTTTTCAAACTTAACTAATCATATTTCGCATAAATACTAAGGCTTGCTTAGGCCAAAGCACCTAGCTAGTCAATAATTAGATTTGTTTGTATATATTTTTTTATAACTTATCTAATCATCTTTCGCATAAATACTAAGGCTTGCTTAGGCCAAAGCACCTAGCTAATCAATAATTAGGTTTGTTTATCTTTTTTTTTTTTTTTTTTATAAGGCATAAGAATCTTTGTTTTTGAACCCTAAGTGTGTAAGTGTATGAAGTGTGCATATTTCATTAAGGTAAAGATCAAGACTAAATTACTTTGACAAATTATCTTCCTAACTCTAAAAATCAAACAAATAATCTTATTTTGACCAAGTATAAGAAATCCTAATTTGGATTTTCCTATTCCTTAAAATTAACTTAATTTCTTACAAAAAATATGTCAAAATATTGTTTCTATTTTCCAAAAAGTTTTTTAATAAAAAAGAAAAACCTAAGTTATGTTAGAACCCTCCCCCACACCTATCATTGTCCTCAATGTATGAATTAATGCATAGATGCATGAAAAAGAAGAAAGGGAAGGAAAATGTTACCTTAAGGTGGTGGTTCCGGTGGTGGTCTGATTGGTCCACGAAATGCGGCCCAATCAACTTTTCTTGGGGCTTGGAGGAACCCACCAGAAATTACTTTAATATAACCCATTAAAAAGATGTGTCCATAAAGGATTTTTATTAAGTATTTGACCCCATCTAATTTCCAAATTCCATAACTGATTTCAGAGTCAAATTTGTCAACCACCTCGTCCCAGAAAGGAGTATGAAATGATAGAATGATTGACTTGGACTCAGGAGGACAGGAACTAATACCGACTCAGGAAGGTGACCTAAGTCAAGTAAAGGTTCAAGAGTCGAAATAGGTTCAGGAATTGGGTCCAAGTCAAGAAGTTGAAACTCAAGTCCACATTGATTTTCCAACAATGGAATGTGACTTAATATAGGTGATTCAAGTTCAAGAATGATTGGTGGGGGAATCAAAACTGACTCTAAAATATTACTCAAGTCCGGTAACAAAACAGGAGTCAGTATTGATTCAGAAAGTTGAACTGGATCACAGATTTGAGAATCTAGGTCACATATCTCATTGAGTTCAATATCATAAAAATGAGAACTTGCCAGTTTATCAATGGGGTTTTCAAAAGTGTAAAATTGGTCAAGTTCAATATGATCATCAAAAATGGGTGATTCAATTTCATAATGAATAGGCACAGGATCCAATGTTGACTCAGGGAAAAGGTTGAAATCAGGTGAAGATACCAGAGTCATTATTGAATCAGGAAGGAAAATTGAATCACTAAGTTGAGGTTCACGATCATATTCATTTTCAAATTCGATTTCAGGAAAAGGATAACTTGCCAAACTGTCAATATTTTTTTCAAAATTTGGAGTTTGGGCAAGTTCAAATGGTTGTTCAGAAATGGAATCTTGATTTCCAAAACAACCTGACTCTTCGGCTCTAACAGAATGGTTAGTGACATCAGAACTGGTCTAACGGTGAGAACGTAAAGATTCGACCATCATATCTATGTCACGATTTCGAGCATTTTGAGCATGAGTCATGGCTTCAAGCATCTTTTCATAGTTGATGGATTCATTATTTTAATGAAAAGATGAAGTGTTGTCTTGAAAGTGGTAGTGAAATTGTGTCCATCAGATTTTTATGATTGTTGTTTGGACTCACACATACTCATTTTCAAAATCGATAGTTTCTATTTTGGACTGGTGGATCTGAGTATGGATTTTGAAAATATTGTGGACTAGGTGGAGAAGGAGGACAATTTGGTTGAAAATTGGACTCGGGGTAGGCGAATCCCCACTGACTCGGTGAAGAGTTGAAATCGTTATGGAAATTATAGTCATACGATGGGGGACATGGGTTATATTGATTCGGATAAGACCAATCCGGCACACTAGGTTGGTTAAAGTCATGATATGCCGGGTTGGTAATATCCGAAAAAGAGTTTGATGTGTAATATGGATTATTATTAAAGTTGAAAAAATTGTTATTATAAGCCAAATCACACAATGGAATACAAATAAAAAGAAAGAAAAACAAACAATAAACAAACAAAAAAAGAAAAAATTCTAACCTAAGTTAGGGTAGATCTATGACCTAGACGACTCCTAACTGATTAGACTGTCCACGGGAGGTCTAATGCAGACATTGACCACAAGCTAATCAGCCAGGTCAGGGCAAGGTTGGTGGGAGGTTTTCCGTCAAAGACGTTCTTTAATTAAATAACCACCAACCTTCGGGCTTTCGGCCCTTAATCCCTTTCCTAGACACTGATTTGGCGGGAGTCAAATTCCAACACCTTTTCCCCTTAGGATAATCTTCTAATTGAGTCCGAGATGTCCCTAGGGCCAACGTCTACTCATTTTAAGTTAGGCTTGGGTTAGTGAGTGCTTGGAATCTAATTTTTGGGTTAAGGAAAGGTGATTAAATCCCCACCTTATCTTATTAATGGGTTGTGCCCTTAAGATTAGTTTGTGCAAGTGTACAAGATATGTAAAATAAGATTCACTCAAAGCTATGTAAATCAACCAAGAGATAGTCCTATTCTAGATGCAATGCGTACGTACCTTGCTCCAGCACTCTTCAAAAGTAAAAATAAATGAAATGAAAAGACACGTGCCTAAAATGCAAACGTCTAATCAATTTTTTTATCTTTTCAACAAATATTTTACTGTTGATTATTAGCAGGTTTATGGTGATGGTATATAAGAATTAAAGTTGCAGCAAGCTATGTTTTTGCAAAGCAAGCAACCCTGGACAAAACCTATTAGTAGTCAACTCTTCTTTGCCGCGAATCCGCGGCTTTGGCCGCGAAAACGCGGCAAATTAGAGGGCCCTTGGTCTCTGCTTTCTAGAGCAGAGGCCCAAGACCACTTGTATGTTACTGCAATCTTAATTTCCTGCTTTGCTTGCCCTGTAACCTGCAACAGAGAAGAAAGTTCGTTTTAGTTCTAAAAAATTTTTCAATAAAAATCAGATTTCAATAAAAACGTTACCCTCCCCGGCAACGGCGCCAAAATTTGATTGAGGCAAAACCTGCACACAAAATACGAAATTTCAGAACTTAAAAAAGGAAATGTGCAAGTGCTCAATTCTTCCGCGATAGCAAGTGGCTATGTGGGTCGTGATCCACAAGGAGGGTTTTGCGATGGAAGCGTTTACGTTCTTTATTGAAATCTTTGTGAAAACCAAACGAAAGTTCTTCTTTGGTTAAAGTTAAGAAAATGAAAAAGAAGCTATGTTAAAGTTAGAAAGAAAATGAGAGATGAAGAAGGTGGAGAGAAATGAGAATGACTATTTACAAAGAAAGGGGAAAGAAAGTGACTATGTACAAATGAGTCGAAAAAGAATGATTTGGAAGAGGTGGTGATCTATACTAAAGAAATAAAAGAGAAGAAAGAAAGAAGAGTGAAGAAATACTTACCTAGGTTGATTGATGACTTACTTAGAAACCTTTGCATGTTCTACCTTTGTTTAGGAGGCGTTCAACGCATAGATCATAAGCCCGAGCTCAGTCCCAGTTCGCATTATATCATCAAGTCTCGCACAAGCATGAAGTGATACGTCTTAAGGAGGAGAACGTCTTCATGAACTATCGTTGGCACTCACATAACATCGTTATACTTGTGCTTTGGAATTCACTTGTAAACTCTGAAAATCACCTAGAGGGGGGGGGGTGAATAGGTGATAATGCTAATCAATGCACAAATTAAAAATATGATGCAACAATCGCCCAAAACAAGACTAAGAGCCGAATGCCCCGTGAAGGGTTCTGAACTCCTTCCTCCTGATTCCTCGTAAAATGAGTTGGAGGTGCGCAATGCAACCTTGTTGTATGGGACAAAGATTGACAAGATGAATGACAACATGTGAATATAGCAATGACAATCAAAAGCAAGTAGTAATAGCAATGAAAGTAGAGCAAGAACAAGGAAAAGTAAACCAAACGTAAACACCAAGATTTGTTATCGAGGTTCGAGCACCCAGCTCTACTTCCCCGCCTTCCCCAGAAGGATTCCAACCACTTCCACTATCACAAAGATGTCACAAATACACCGGAGTACCCAACTCCACAATCTCAAGTACAAGTTCTCTCTTGGTAGTCAAAAGACCACAAACTTTCTCTTTCAAAATTCTCTTCCCTTACAAAGGTCCTTAGAGAACAATGAGTAGGAATGAAGCTCTTGTGTGCAAAGAGAAAAGAAAATGAAATCAGAGAATTCTTGAAAAACACTTCAAAAATTGAGAGAGAATTTCAACACAAAAACCAAGAAACCAAGCTCTTTTGAATGCCTTAAACTTTTGAATTTTTCTTGTAATGATTAGTTTTTTTTTAATCTCTCCCCAAACACCCCTATTTATAGGAGAGGGCTAGGGTTTAGAGATAAAACATTTTTAAGGCTAATCAGAATGTATTAAATCCAAAACAAGTCATTTAAACTCACTTAAGTGAGAAAAGGACAAAAATAGATCTGCTCAGAAAACTAGCCGTTACTGTTCAAACGGCTAGCCCGGTCGACCGGCCCGGTCGACCGCTAGTACAAAGAAAATAGCCGTTGCAGGCTACGGTCGACCGGCCCGGTCGACCCAAACAAACAGAGAGTAAAGACTTACAGTCAGGCTCGTCTCGGTCGACCGTCACGGTCGACCGTGAAACGTGCACACTGATACGTGCACTGCCAGAACCACGGTCGACTCGGGCGGTCGACCGGCAAAGCCTGTCATAGCCACGGTCGACTCGGGCGGTCGACCGGCCCGGTCAAAAATCAATTTTCAAATAGATTTTAGAGGAGATAAACATTTTATCAAAAGAGGTTTTAAATAGGAATAAGTATAAAACATAAACATGGATTTATAAGCAGAGGATTTTGTATCAAAATATTTTTGTATAATTTATATGAAATAAACTTAGAAATAGGATGTGCGCAAAAGCGTGTGTGTTAAAGCTTCAAACCTATTCACTATTCTTTAACAAAACTAAAACTAAAAACAAATCTATTAAAGACTTCTAAAGCAATCTTGAAGTCTTGATCCATGCTAAGCCTTGCTAGTGCCTTCTCTTCTATGTTCCTTCCTTGATGTGCAATATGCCTTCTTTGCTTCATGAACCTAGAATTTCTTGCAATAGCTAAGCAATGGTCTTCAAATATGGTACAAACCTGAAACTTATCTTAACAAACTAATTAGTACCATATAGCTCCTATTTGGTTTGTTATCATCAAAACTCTAAACATTTGGAGAGTGTAACCTTATGGGCCAACAATCTCCCCTTTTTGATGATGACAAAACAAATAGGCTATAAACAAAAAATATATAGGGAGGAGTAAGCTCCCCCTCAAATTATGCTATCATGAAAACAATGTAAGGTGCAAGCAAAAACCATTAAACCAAAAACCATATGATTAAAAATCAAAGTATGCTTTGCCAAAACACTTAAACTCAAAAACAAGAAATAAATCATGAAAACTAATTAAATCATGAAAACTAATTAAACATGTATAAACTCATATGGAACCAAAACCATATGAACTCATATTTCTATCATAAAAACTCATTCTAATTAAACATGTATAAACTCATATGGAACCAAAACTATATGAACTCATATTTCTATCATAAAAACTCATTCTCCCCCTTTTTGTCATACATCAAAAAGGGTTATGAAAACATTTTTATTCAATAACACAAACATTAAGTTTACCACAAATGAAGGAAAATCTAGCAAAATCAAGTGGTTTAGTGAAAATATCGGCTAGTTGCAAATCCGTAGAAACATAATCAATATCTATATCTCCTTTCTCAAAATGATATCTAAGAAAGTGATATCTAATCTCAATGTGCTTGGTCTTACTATGTTGATTTGTATTCTTTGTCATATGTATAGTACTAGTATTATCACAAAATATTTTTATATGGTCAAAATGCAAATCATAATCAAGGAGAGTATGTTTCATCCAAAGGACTTGTGCACAACAAGCCCCCGCGGCAACATACTCCGCCTCGGCGGTTGAGAGAGCTACGGAATTTTGTTTCCTAGAGGACCATGAAACAAGACAATTACCAAGAAATTGACATGTCCCACTAGTACTCTTTCTATCTACTCTACAACCCGCATAGTCGGCATCCGAATAACTCGTCATTGAGAAATCTCCGATTTTCGGATACCATAGACCCATTCCAATCGTTCCCTTAATATAACGAATAATGCGTTTTACTGCAATAAGATGGGACTCTTTGGGACACGATTGAAATCTAGCACAAAGACACACACTAAACATGATATCGGCCTACTTGCCGTCAAATACAAAAGACTACCTATCATGCTTCTATATAATTTAATATCAACATTTTTACCTTGTTCATCCTTATCAAGCTTGGTGGTACTTGCCATGGGAGTGTTGCAAACCTTTGAGTCTTCAAGTCCAAACCTCTTTACGAGTTCCTTTGCGTATTTGGCTTGACATATGAAGTTTCCATCTTGCAATTGCTTGATTTGGAGTCCAAGAAAGAAATTACGCTCACCCATTGAAGACATTTCAAATTCACATTGCATGACCTTTTTAAATTCCTTGCATAAAATCTCATTAGTAGAACCAAATATTATATCATCAACATAAATTGCACAATTAAAATGTCATTATCAACATGCTAAGTGAATAGAGTTGTATCTACTTTGCCTTTAATAAAATCATTTGAAATGAGAAAACTAGAAAGCCTTTCATGCCAAGCTCTTGGAGCTTGTTTCAATCCATACAAAGCTTTATCAAGTTTAAAAACAAAATCGGGATGAACATGATCAACAAAACCGGGAGGTTGAGCAACAAAAACTTCTTCATTTATAAAACCATTCAAAAATGCACTTTTCACATCCATTTGAAAAAGTTTAAAATTTTTGAAAGATGCAAAAGCTAGTGTCATCCGTATGACTTCAAGCCGTGCTACGGGTGCAAAGGTCTCCTCAAAGTTAATTCCCTCAACTTGAGTGTAACCTTGGGCCACTAACCTAGCCTTATTCCTAATTACATTTCCGGACTCATCCATCTTGTTTCTAAAGATCCACTTAGTACCAATTATTGGTCTATCGTGGGGCCTAGGAACAAGGTGCCAAACTTGGTTGCGCTCAAATTGATTGAGTTCCTCTTGCATGGCTAGCAACCAATATGAGTTCGCCTCGGCTTCGAGGATGCTTTTGGGTTCAAAATGAGAAATGAAAGCAAAGTTACCACATAGGTCATGGAGTTTGGAGCGAGTTGTTACCCCTTTAGATGCATCACCTAAGATGAGCTCCTTGGGATGATTTGTAGCGTATCTCCAAGCTTTAGGAAGCGGTTGAGAGCTTTCCTCTTTATCCTCTTGAACATCACCAATTGATTCTTGCTTATCTTCTTGAGCGGGTGAGTCCTTCAAGGATAGTCTCTCCATGTCTTCACCTAGTGGTTCAATCTCTACAACATTCTCAACAATCACATTAGATTCTTCAAATTTAACATGCATGGATTCTTCAATGGTCAGTGAAGATCTATTGAATACTCTATAAGCTTTACTAGTTGTAGAATATCCAACAAAGATTGCTTCATAAGCCTTAGCATCAAATTTACCCAAGTTATCTTTAGTGTTCAAAACAAAATACTTGCATCCAAAAACTTTGAAATATGCAACATTAGGTTTTCTAGAATGATACATTTCAAAAGATGTTTTGGAAGAATTTTTACACAAATAAATACGATTTGATATATAGCATGCGGTGTTTACGGCCTCGGCCCATAGATATTGAGGGAGGTCATACTCACTTATCATTGTCCTAGCCATCTCCTGAAGTGTTCTATTTTTTTTTCTTCAACTCCATTTTGTTGTGGAGTTCTAGGACAAGACATTTCATGCTTAATTCTCTTTTCATCACAATAAGTCATGAAGAGTTGGTTAACAAACTCACCACCTCTATCACTTCTTATTTTCAAAATCGAAAAACCTTTTTCTTTTTCAACTCTTTTTCGAAAATTCTTAAAATGAGAAAAAGTTTGATCTTTGTGTTCTAAGAAGAAAACCCAAGTGAAACGGAAAAATCATCAACCAAAACATATGCATATCTACTACCATTTAAACTCTTAGTTTTAGTAGGTCCAAAAAGATCCATATGAATTAATTCTAAAGGCCTAGTTGACATGATATCCTTGATTGGTTTGAAGGAAGACTTGGTTTGTTTCCCAAGTTGGCACGCACCACAAATGCGATCTTTCTCAAACTTCAAGAAGGTATACCCTTCACCAATTCCTTTGAATTAATCCTAGAAAGATGGTCAAAAGATGCATGTCCTAATCTTCTATGCCAAAGCCAAGAATTTTCATCAAAAGTATTTAAGCATTTAGTAGAACATTCCACATTAAGCATGTCAATGATATAAACATTATCATCACGAAAACCGGTAAGAATACAATCATTTGTTTTAACATCAAAAATCTTGCAAGAAGAATCATCAAAAACAACTTTAAGTCCACGATCACAAAATTGACTAATGCTAAGCAAATTATGTTTCAAACCATCAACAAGTACAACATTTTCTATAGTAGGAGATGAACCAATTGAATGTTACCTATACCAATGATAGTGCCTTTTGAGTCATCCCCGAAGGTGACGGAGCCACCTTCCTCGTACCTTGATAGGGTTGTAAAGTTATGATGTCCCACGTCATGTGTCTTGAACAACCACTATCAAGGTACCACCGCTCCCTACGTCTTGGAGCCTTGGTGTGTACCTACATCAAATAATTTAGGACTTGATTTTGGTACCCACATTTTCTTGGGTCCTAAAGGGTTAGTTTCATTAACCCAAACAAGATTATTTGATCTATTAACTTGGTCATAACAAAATTTAGCTAAATGCCCATTTTTACCACAATATGTGCATCTATATACTCTACCATATTTAAAAGCATAGTGAGTGTGTGATTTGTGAGCATGGAAATTGTGAGCATGAAAAGATTTAGCATGAGAAGTGTTATGTGTAGTGTTAGCATGAGTAGACTTAACATGTGAATCTTTAGCATGAGAGGTGTGCTTTTTAGAAAATTTTTCTTCAAGTTTCTTAGTGTTAAAAGCACAATCTTTCAAAACTTTTTCAAAATCAACCATTTTAGATTTTAAAGAAGAAATTTCTTTTTCATCAACAATAGGAGATTTTCCCTTACAAGAAACCTTGTAGGCATTAAACTCATTTTGAATGGAAATAAGATTAGAAGAAATATCATCCTTTTCTTTAGAAACCATAGCAAGTTGATTTTTGAGAAAAGCAACTTCTTTTTGCAATTTAAAACATTCAATCTTCTTATTATCATAAGTTTCGGAAAGTTCAACAAAAGCATGAACAAGAACTTCCTTACTTAATTCATCATCTTCATCATCAAGAGGTTGAGGGGTTACCTTTGGTGTGTTTGCCATGAAACACATATTCTCTATATCCGCCTCTTCCTCGGACTCGCTTTCTGAATCCCAAGTTGCCTTGTACGCTTTCTTTTCTTCCGATTTCTTTGGCTTGAAGGAGGAGGTCATCTTCTTCTTGAACTCCGGGCAATCCGCCATGATGTGTCCGGGCTTTCGGCAATTATAGCATATAATTCTTCTCTCCTCTTTGCCTTCGAATTTCCTTCAGAAATTTAGCTTGTTCCTCCGGTACATTCTCTTCACATTGCGAACAAGTAGTGATAGCTCCTCATCTTCTTCCTCATCTTCTTCATCGTCCTCAAGAGTGGATGAAGATTTGAAGGCCATGGACTTCTTCTTTGGTGGAGCGGCCTCTTCTCTTGCTTTCTTTTCCATCTCATGGGTTTTTAAGTTCCCAATGAGACTAATGAGGTCCATCTCATCCTTGTCGTTCAATTCTTTCAAGGTGGTGGCCTTGATCTCCCAAGATGTAGGAAGAGCCCGAATCACTTTCCGCACCTTTTGATCATTGGAGATATCATCACCTAAGGAAGAAAGAGCATTGGTGATTTTAGTAAATCTAGTAATCATGCAATCAATAGATTCATCATCAAGCATTTTAAAAGATTCATATTGAGACCTCAAGAGATCTATTTTAGCTCTCTTAACTTGTGAAGTCCCTTCGTGTGTGACCAATAGATGTTGCCAAATCTCATAAGCGGATTGGCAATGAATTACCCGTGTAAGGTCATCCTCATTCAAGGCGGTTAATAGGGAGTTTTGGGCCTTGGAGTTAGCCTCATATTCTCTAAATGTAAAGTCGGTCCATGTGCTCTCATCACTATCGGGTGCTACATAGGGTTTGGTCAAGGATTTAGCCACTAAGCTACCCAAAGATTGCAAGAATATAGTCATCCTAACCTTCCAAATAGGGAAATTAAGTCCATCAAATTTAGGAGGGGTTTTGATGTTATCGGCCATGTTTACTAGTGATGAATGAATGAATGAAAATGTTGATTAGCAAATTTAAGGATCTCTCTATGGATGTTAAGCCAAACCTAGAGTCCAAGCTCTGATACCAATTGAAAATCACCTAGAGGGGGGGTGAATAGGTGATAATGCTAATCAATGCACAAATTAAAAATACGATGCAACAATCACCCAAAACAAGACTAAGAGCCGAATGCCCCGTGAAGGGTTCTGAACTCCTTCCTCCTGATTCCTCGTAAAATGAGTTGGAGGTGCGCAATGCAACCTTATTGTATGGGACAAAGATTGACAAGATGAATGACAACAAGTGAATATAGCAATGAAAATCAAAAGCAAGTAGTAATAGCAATGAAAGTAGAGCAAGAACAAGGAAAAGTAAACCAAACGCAAACACCAAGATTTGTTATCGAGGTTCGAGCACCCAGCTCTACTTCCCCGCCTTTCCCAGAAGGATTCCAATCACTTCCACTATCACAAAGATGTCACAAATATACCGGAGTACCCAACTCCACAATCTCAAGTACAAGTTCTCTCTTGGTAGTCAAAAGACCACAAACTTTCTCTTTCAAAATTCTCTTCCCTTACAAAGGTCCTTAGAGAACAATGAGTAGGAATGAAGCTCTTGTGTGCAAAGAGAAAAGAAAATGAAATCAGAGAATTCTTGAAAAACACTTCAGAAATTGAGAGAGAATTTCAGCACAAAAAAACCAAGAAACCAAGCTCTTTTGAATGCCTTAAACTTTTGAATTTTTCTTGTAATGATTAGTTTTTTTAATCTCTCCCCAAACACCTCTATTTATAGGAGAGGGCTAGGGTTTAGAGATAAAACATTTTTAAGGCTAATCAGAATGTATTAAACCCAAAACAAGTCATTTAAACTCACTTAAGTGAGAAAAGGACAAAAATAGATCTGCTAAGAAAACTAGCCGTTACTGTTCAAACGGCTAGTCCGGTCGACTGGCCCGGTCGACCGCTAGTACAAAGAAAATAGCCGTTGCAGGCTACGGTCGACCGGCCTGGTCGATCCAAACAAACAGAGAGTAAAGACTTACAGTCAGGCTCGTCTCGGTCGACCGTCACGGTCGATCGTGAAACGTGCACACTGATACGTGCACTGCCAGAACCACGGTCGACTCGGGCGGTCGACCGGCAAAGCCTGTCATAGCCACGGTCGACTCGGGCGGTCGACCGGCCTGGTCAAAAAATCAATTTTCAAACAGATTTTAGAGGAGATAAACATTTTTATCAAAAGAGGTTTTAAATAGGAATAAGTATAAAACATAAACATGGATTTATAAGCAGAGGATTTTGTATCAAAATATTTTTGTATAATTTATATGAAATAAACTTAGAAATAGGATGTGTGCAAAAACGTGTGTGTTAGAGCTTCAAACCTATTCACTATTCTTTAACAAAACTAAAACTAAAAACAAATCTATTAAAGACTTCTAAAGCAATCTTGAAGTCTTGATCCATGCTAAGCCTTGCTAGTGCCTTCTCTTCTATGTTCCTTCCTTGATGTGCAATATGCCTTCTTTGCTTCATGAACCTAGAATTTCTTGCAATAGCTAAGCAATGGTCTCCAAATATGGTACAAACCTGAAACTTATCTTAACAAACTAATTAGTACCATATAGCTCCTATTTGGTTTGTTATCATCAAAACTCTAAACATTTGGAGAGTGTAACCTTATGGGCCAACGAACTCAACAAAAACAAACGAGGTAAAGTAGAAGAGGAAGACGAAAACAAAAGAAAATGAAAGTAAAGAAGAACATAAAATGTTACCTTTTATTGCTTGAAACGATGGAAGAAAGGAGGAGGGTACATCGGTGTCACTCTCAACATATGCTCTCTCTCTTACTTACATGAATCATCATCTAACCTAAGCTTACATACACATTACATAAAAAGAAAAGAAAAACCTAAACAAAGAAATGGAAAACTAGTCTAAATCCTAACTCTGCATGGTCGTCCCTTTTTCAGTGCACAAATTGGCTTTTTATAGGCAAAACCTAACCAAAAGGATCCTGGGGAGATCGAGGGAGCAAACGCTCCCCCTAACTCCCTAACAATGCCGCGAAAACGCGACTTTGGCAGCGTTTTCGCGGCCAGGGTGTGGCCAGGTGGCCACACCCTGTTGGTGGGTCGCCCTGGTTTCTCCTTCTGACTTTATCTTGAGTTGGTTTCTTCGTTTGAGTCCAGGATTCTGACGAAATGGCCTTTGATTCTTGGCTTTAACCGATCGATTCTGAGAGGATTCTTCTCAACCGGTTTTCAACCTCTTGATTTTGCCCTGATTCTCTGAGCTCGAATTAACTCTAATTTAATTCTAAATTTTGGTGGGCTTTGGGCTCATTTCTCTTCATCTCCTTAAAGATTGGGCCTGCAAATAAATTAAACAATTAATTAGGACAATGTATTCTTTATTCTATAATAAGTATGAAAATATGATATTAAATATGCAACATTAGCGACTAATCAGTAGCACTCTATGGTCTTACTTATGTGCTTGTGGAAAATTATATTAATCACATGTTGGTATGTTATCCCCGCGTTCTTCAATCCGAAAGGCATCATGGTGTAGCAGTACACTCCTAATAGTGTTCTAAAGGATGTGTGCTTCTCTCTCCTGGATATATCTTAATTTGATTATATCTGAAAAAGTCGTCTATGAAGGACATCCTTCGAAACTGCATGTATTGCCAATCATGAAAATACACGTAGAGGGGGAAGAGGTGAATAGATGTATAGCAAATCAAATGCTAATTCTAAACAATTTAAGATGAATGATGCAAATCAATCACTCAAAACAAGAATTGAAGCCGGGTTCCCGTGAAGGGCTCTGAACTTCTCCTCGTGATTCCTCTAGATAAGAGTTGAGGTGCTCAATTGCTATCTTATTGAAATGAGTATTGATTGACAAAAATGAATGAATACAAAGCAAGTAAAAGAAATAGCGATAACAAGGGAATCACAAACAAGAAAGATTTATTTCGAGGTTCGAGCTACTGCTTTACGTCCCCGCCTTCATCACCGTAAAGGATTTTACTATCCACTATTGGATCTTTCACAAAGGGATCTTACAATAAGGAATTACAACCACTTGGGTAACAACTCTCCAACTCAATCATCTACACCAGAGGTAGCACAAAACTAATTGAGGTAACAAGCTCTTAGTGATCAAGAGATCACAAACACTCTCTTACAAATTCCTATAGAGAAAAAAGTAAATTTGAAGCTCAAGGATGTATGTGAGAGTGAAAATCAGAATAGAGAGATTTTAAGAGCAGAAAACTTAATTAAAACTTTGAAACTGGAAGCACAAAAAAAACTTTGAAAACTTTTTCTCTTTGAAAGTTAAAACTAGATTTTGAATAGAATTTTGTTGTAATAATTCAATCCTAATGACCCTTTATATAGGCTTTAGAAAAATACTTTTAGAATTATTTACCAGGTCTAAAAGGGAAGAATTTGACCCTCAGAATTCAAATCTCCAAGTTTAAAAACATGTTAAAAACACAAATTTTAACACCCGGTCGACCGGTCATTTTAAAAAATTTACCGTCGGTCGACCGATTTTAATCGAGACCAAAGACATTACAGTCGGTTGACCCAACGGTCGATCGAGAACGTGTACCAACATGCACACCCTCTCTGCCAGAGTTTTAGTCGACCGCATGGTCGACCGTTCTGGCCTATAATAGGCACGGTCGACCGTCTGTTGACCGACCTAGGCCAAAACCAGATCCGAGGCCAGTTTTAAAAATAAAGAAAGATTTTAATCAATTTTATATGGGTTTAAAAAGGGGTAAAGATATGAATATCAAGGAGATACAAGTTCTAAACTGAGATATAAATATTTAAGAAAATATGGAACAAGTATCAAAACCAAACATGTCAAAAACACCAATACAATATAAACTATACTTTCGAAAACGTGCATTTTTGTGTGTGTATATCTTTGAGCCTCAAATCTATATACTACTCTTTTATAAACTAGATTCTTATAAGGTTCTAATTGACTACAAGAATCTTAAATTGGGCTTCTCTGATAGTGACGTTAAGTGCTTTGAGCTTCAATCCCGTTACTTGAGTACCCTTAATCCATCAACACCTTCCTTTAGAGGAAAAAACCTGTTAAATCTTCTTGAACCCTGAAACACACTTAAAATATTTGAACTTGATTAGTACTAAATAACTACATATGCTTTGTTATCTCAAAACACAAAACCGGTGATTGTAACCTTTGGGACAACAATCTCCCCTTTTTTGATGTTGACAAAACATATAAGCTATTTAAAAGAAATGAAATGGAAAGAGCTTTGAAAAAGCTTCACCTCAAGTTATGCTTATCTATCAAGTACAAGATATCAACAAGTTATATGAATAACAAAGGCATTTCATATGAACATGAACAAACTATGCATAGAAACAAAAAAAAAACAATAAATACTCAACAAATACTTCTCCCCCTTTTTGTCATACATCAAAAAGGGTAAGCAAAATAACCAAAAATTTAAAACAACATAAAGAAAAACTTATGAATCCATAATACAAATATTTAGTTCACCACAAATGAAAGAAAATCTGTTGAAATCTAGTGGTTTAGTAAAAATATCTGCTAGTTGAAAATCAGTTGAAACATAATCAATTTCAATATCTTCTTTCTCATAGTGATCTCTAAGAAAGTGATATCAAATTTCTATGTGCTTTGTCTTACTATATTGATTTGCATTTTTAGTCATATTAATAGTACTAGTATTATCACAAAATATTTTAATATGATCATAATACAAATCATAGTCAAGGAGAGCATGTTTCATCCAAAGAACTTGTGTACAACAAGCCCCAGCCGCAACATACTCCGCCTCGGCGGTTGAGAGGGCTACAAAAATTTTTTTCTTGGAAGACCATTAAACAAGCCAATTTTCTAGAAATTGACGAGTCCACTTGTGCTCTTCCTATCCACTCTACAACCGGCATAGTCAGCATTACAAAACTTGTCATAAAAAAATTGTCTGGTCTTCGGATACCATAGACCCATTTCAATAGTGCCCTTAAGATATCTAATAATGCGTTTTACCGCAATCAAGTGGGACTCTTTAGGACAAGATTGGAATCTAGCACATAGACATATACTAAACATAATATCCGGCCTACTAGCCGTTAAATAAAGTAAATTACCAATCATACTTCTATAAAGTTTAATATCTACATTTATGCCTTATTCATCCTTATCAAGTTTTATTGTGGTAGCCATGGAAGTTTTGCTTGACTTTGCACCTTCAAGTCCAAATTTCTTAATGAGTCTCTTGTGTACTTGGCTTGATTTATAAAAATTTCACCACTCCTTTACTTGATTTGGAGTCCAAGAAAGTAGTTTAGCTCGCCTATCATTTACATCTCAAACTCATTCTTCATGCATGATTCAAAATCTTTATAAAGCTTTTCATTAGTAGATCCAAATATAATATCATCAACATAAATTTGAACAATTAGGAATATTACTATTTACATGCTTTGTTGGTATCTACTTTAACTTTTACAAAGCTATTTGAAATAAGAAAAGTTGAAAGTCTTTCATACCAAGCTCTTGGAGCTTGTTTTAAATCATATAAAGCTTTGTCTAATTTAAAAACAAAATTCAGATGTGTAGGATCAACAAACCTGGGGGGATGTTCAACATACACTTCCTCTTCAATAAAACCATTTAAAAATGCGCTTTTGATATCCATTTGAAAAAGTTTAAAATCTTTAAAAGAAGTAAAAGCAAGTGTAATCCATATGGCTTCAAGCCGTGCTACGGGTGCAAATGTTTCCTCAAAATCAATACCTTCGATTTGGGTGTAACCTTGGGCCACTAACCTAGCTTTATTTAACTAACATTACCCGACTCATTCAACTTATTCCTAAAAATTCATTTAGTACCAATGGTTGGTCTATCATGGGGTCTAGGGATAAGGTGCCAAATTTGTTGCGCTCAAATTGATTGAGTTCTTCTTGCATTGCAAGCAACCAATATGAGTCGCCCTTAACTTCGAGGATATTCTTTGGTTCCATATGAGAAATAGAAGCAAAATGGCCATAAAAATCATAAAATTTGGAGCGAGTAGTTACCCCTTTTGATACATCACCTATGATGAGTTCCTTAGGATGACTTGTAGCATATCTTTAATCTTTTGAAAGTGGTTGTTTTGATTGTAAGTACACCTAGAGGGAGTGAATAGGTGTACAAGCTAATTTAGGACAAATGATGCGAAATTTAAACACTAATTGCTAGCACACTATGTGTAACCAAGAATGAGCCCGAATTCCCCGTGAAGTGCTCTAGAACTATTCCTCTAGATTCCTCTAGGTTAAGAGTTGAGGTGCTATTAAAAGCTCTCTTGGTTGAATACAAGTGTGAGCACACAAAGTATATCTAGCATATGAATATGAACAAAAATAACGATGTAAGATATAAAGAGAGAGAGAGAGTTGAGAGATAGTGGATTAAACGCAAGCACCAAGATATGTTTCGAGGTTCGAGTCACTACTATACGTCCTCGCCTTCACACAAAAGGATTTTCACTATGTTCATACAGAACCTTCCACAAAGGGACCACCACAAAGGAATTACAATTACAACCGGGAGTACACAACTCCACTCTCTCAAACGCAAACCTCTACACAAGAGGTAGACACTAATCCAAGCACAAAGCAAAGAAAGAAATATACTTGGTGATCACAAAGATCACAACACTCTCTTTGTGATCTCAAAGGATCAAAAATAATTTTTCTCACAAAAATAAGATCCTATAGATAGGTATAGAATTGATAGCTCAAGAGAGAAAACAAAGTGTTTTGGAAAAGAAAACACAAAGAAAACACTTAGGAAAAACTCAGATAAGATATAGAAATTTTGGACAAGAATTAAAATCCCAAAATTTGTTTTCTTTTGATTTTCCAAAAACTTTGAAACTAAATAAAGATAGAGAGATTAAAGCTCTAAAACTTTTTTAAAAACTTGCTTAAAAACTCTTGAGAAGATGAAAAAAATTGCTCTTGAAAATCGTGGTTAAAACTGACCTCAAAGGACCCATATTTATAGGGACTGAAAATATAGTTGTTGGGGTTCAGATTAGGTCAGAAATGACCTGTCGGTCGACCGCTAACGGTCGAATTTCCGACCGTTGGGGTTGTCGGTCGACCGGTCGGTGGACCGCCCAAAGGCATAATGACATCTTTCTCACTGTCGGTCCGCTCGGTCGACCGCCCGGTCGACCAAGGCCAAAACCAGAGGGGTCCCTCTCTGGGTCGGTCGACCTGGGCCATTTTCAGAGGCAGACTCTCTGAAACGGTCGACTGCTCGGTTGACTGCTAAAGCCTGTGCACTTCTGTGCACGTCGATCGATCGGTCGGTCAACCGATCTAGGCTTTGATCGACCGGTCGGTCGACCGTTAGCAGCCCACAGCCAGGGTTATATGTTGAAATATTTGGTCTTTAATTACCTATAAAATCTCATAAAATTACATAAAATCTACAAAAATAAGTTCTTATAAATATTTGAAGTACAAATATGTGTGACCAACAATCAACACATATTACAAAATATTTGAACTATTTTTGAGGCTTGAAAATTAAGCTTAAAACCAAAAATGGTATTTTCCAAAACTTGAATTTTGAAATGAAAATCCGTTTTCTCCAAAACTAGTATAAATACAAAAACATGATATAGAAACAGTTTTGAAGCAATTGTGTATGGAGAGAATCGAATACCCATGGTAAATGATATATCTATGTTTTTGATAATAAATCCAAAACTAAGTTTTGTTAAAAACAAAACTTGAAATCATAAACTAGATATACATCAAAATAAGTTTTTAGACCATATGAAACATAGATGTATATAGATGAAATCCAACATATATATAAACTATGTAAACTTGTTTTGATTCTATCTATTCATGAAAACTAAGGATATATTTTTGAAATTTCAAAAACGGTTAAACTGGAAACCAAAACTATTGCTTGTATGTGTGTAAACTTGATCATATCAAGACTAATCAATCTTTACACAAGATCTAAACTAAAGCTAAACAAACGTATGTCTTCATGTTGATCTTTATCTCCAAGACGACTCGATCTAAACTTGATCCAAAGAGCTTGACCCCATCCGAGTGCTAGATGCGATCTTGATGCGCGAGCTCTTGAATCAACATGTGTTAGCTCCAAAACTGATTTTGAATCCTTTGTTGAAGCTAAACACCAACGAAAATCTTAATCAATATCTGAAACTATATAAAAAAAAAGGTCATTAGCAAACTAGCCTTCATAAGTTAGTCATCATAAAACTAAGGTGAAGGGCCTCTGGGCCAACAATCTCCCCCTTTTTGATGATGACAAAACTTATAAGGTTATATATGCATAGCTTAAGAATAAGCTTCATAGAAGCTCCCCCTTAACTTATGCATACCAATAAAACACATAAGATATTCAATGTAGGCTCAAGATACCAATAAACAATAATAAAAAATATGCAATGAGAATCATAAAATATTTGTAAATAAACACTTAATCAAACATGCATATATAGTCACTAATCTTTCTCCCCATTTTTGTCACTCATTAACAAAGGGGTGAGGAAAAACAAACATTACCAAAAAAAATGTTTTAAAATAAAATTTTGATACCAATAAAAAATAATCAATTGAAAGAAACTAATTGAAAGTGAAACATTCTTTTTACCAATTGAAAATAAAATAATCTTTTTACCAATTGATACCAATAGAAAGACATGATACTAATTGAAAGTAAAAGCCAATTTTTTTGATAAATACTAAAATTATTTTGCAATATAGATATCAAATTGAGAATAATACCAATGCAAGATTATTGATACCAATATTAAAAATGTTAGCATATACAAAATAAAATATTTTTCATCATAAAGAGTGGGAGTAAGATGCCAATTAAAAATAAATACCAATTGAAAGATAAAATAAGAATTTTTCTCCCCTTTATGAAATACAAATCAAAATAATGCATAATCTTGTAAAGCTAGCAATTATCATTAAGAACTAAATCAATCTTAGTATGAAATCAGTTTGTGCTAAAAATGTATGGACATTGTGTAATAAGCAAAACAAAACATGTATATGTATGTATGATCAGAGCAATATAATATCAATTGAAATTAAGATGAATACATATAGAAAATAAATATGAGCATACAAAAATGGATTTTTATTAAGATCATGTATAACTCATACCTACCACCCTATTCATGCGCATGTTTAAATAGATTTTCATTAAGAGCATACAAGGCATGATCGCCCATCCAACTGCCCTTTGAAGGTAGGGGTTTCCAAAAATATGATTTGAAAATCATTCTAACATAATATGAAAATCACTACCAATTTGAAGAATAACGAAACTAGTTTTATGATAATTTTGAAAACTAGTACGAAATCCTTCAAGCAAGAAAATAAAACATAAATATATCTCATGATATTATGCTAAATACACAATAATTGACACTCAATGAGTTATGAAGCACATAAATTCTCATGAATCAAAAACATGAGTAAAAAAAATAGAGAGTGCACAAAGATCACGTAAGAACCATATACATAGAGATAAAACTACAAAGCTCAAAAATAAAATAAACTTCAAGATATATGTATATTTTGTCAAAAACTAAAGTATACATATTTATCCTAAATATAACCGAGTTCATAAAAGAATATTGCATGAAGGCAAATGACTCAAGGATAGAACATGTATATTTAATAGTTTTGGCAAAATTTTCATATACATGAAGATAAATAAAAACAAAAAAATATGAAATACAAGTGTAAATGCAAGAATCATCAAAATTAGGTTATACAAATACATATAATGAGTACAAATGAGTAATAAAGCACAAACATATAATAATCAAATGTAACTCACTAATTGTATAAGTAAACATAAGTTAATAGAAGTTACATTTAAATATGAAATCAAAATATGAAAAACAAAACACCAAAACATGATTGAAAAACAAGTGAAATCATTCTAATAAATACAAGCATTATTAACACTAAGATATACATAATAGCTAAATAATAATTGAGAACACAAAGATATGAGTCAATATGAACATGGGTGTATCTTAAATACTATTTATGTATATCACAAGTTTGATAGGCATTGCAGTTAAACATAATGAACATGAAAATCAATAATGCTAAAATATCAATATTAGTGCATAAATAAAATAAGGAGTTAGAGATAGTTACTAAAACCAATAGAACTAGTCTCTAGGTCTCCAAACATGGTGGTCCTCCCACCTAAACATCTCTTGAAAGTGATGCATCATAGATATGATCTTTGAGTTCGAAACATATCCACCATCAAGGCACCAACACTCTCACGTCTTGTGAGAGCTCGCACCTATATAAAATACAATAGGAATGATTTTTGATACCCACACTTTCTTGGATCCATGGGGGTTAGCATCATTTCTACAAAACAAACATAATTGCAAAATTTAACGCATTAATTCTATCATAACAAAATTTTGTAAGATGGCCCTCACGTCCACAATGTGTACAAGTGTACACATTAGCATATATAAAGTCATGTGTGTGAACATGATGAGCGTGTGTATACCGTGATGGGTATGCATACATATGTGGAGCATGTTTCTTTCGAAACATAGATTCCAAACGTGTGTGGTTCTTGACACATTGGCTCAAAGTGGAGCCCAAACAATCTACACTCTTCTTCAACATGCAAATATCATTATCAAATCTTGACGAAGATGTGGATCATGTATTCTTATCAATAGGAGGTATAACAATAGAATCATGATTAGAATAAGAAGAGAAATCATTTTTCAAAGAAATATTTTCATTTGAAACTAAATCCAATTCTTTTAAAATTAAAATAATTTAATGTTCCGAAGAATTATTTTCTTTTAAAAAAAAATCAAGTTTTGAAGACAAAATCTCATTTTCTTCAAAACAAGATCAAACTCATTTTCATTTTCAAAATTTTTTTTCCTTTTAAAATAAGGTTAAGTTGGGTTTTCAAGTAATCCCTTTCACTTGAAATCTCAACCCTCTCTACAACACCATATTAAGTTTTGAAAACAAGTTTTTATTTTTTCTTTTAAATCAAAACTTTTGTTTTTCAAAAGTTCATATTTTGAAAGCAAGTTTTCACAAAACATGGATAGCTTTTCATTTAAAGCATGTGCATTCATAGCATTATCATATAAAGAACTAGCACTATCATATAGTTGAGTGTTCGAGTTTATCTCAAGGGACTCATTCCCTTGGACCATGAACCAAGCTTGGTCGGACTCATCTCCATTAGATTTATTTTCCAAAACATGTGCCATTTGTTCCTTGGGAGAAGTTAATGTGTTCCATACTGCAAAAGCGGAATCACAATGAGAAACCAAAAAAAAATAACTTTTGCTAAGTGTGTGCCTAAGTGCCCCCTAAGGCTTGTGTATTAGCCTCAATGTACTTGTCATTACCAAAATATGATTTCTTGATAGTGGTAGGATAAACATGCAATCTTAGGGCTTTTAAATAAGCACTCATTTTAAACTTTCACATATCGATATTAGAAACATCATATATGGGTGGAGCAAGAAAATTCATGAGTGTAAACTAATATGTGTGTAATGTAAATCTAGATTAGCAATCCAAAGATCTCACTCTTAGGTGGTTAAACCGAATATTAGGAGCGTAGGCTCTGATACCAATTGTAAGTACACCTAGAGGTGAGTGAATAGGTGTACAAGCTAATCTAGGACAAATAATGTGAAATTTAAAAACTAATTGCTAATACATTATGTGTAATCAAGAGTGAGCCTGAATTACCCGTGAAGGGCTCTAGAACTACTCCTCTAGATTCCTCTAAACTAAGAGTTGAGGTGCTATTAAAAGTTCTCTTGGTTGAACACAAGTATGAGCATAGAAATAATATCTAGCATATGAATATGAACAAGTAATAACGATGCATGATATAAAGAGAGAGTTGAGAGATAGTGGATCAAACATAAATACTAAGATATGTTTCGAGGTTCGAGCCACTGCTCTACATCCACACCTTCACACGGAAGGATTTCCACAACGTCCACACAGGACCTTCCACAAAGGGACCTCCACTGAGGAATTACAATTACAATAAGGAGTACACAACTTCATTCTCTTAAGCACAAATGTTGGCCCAAGGTTACAATCAACCCATGTTTAGTGTATTTTGATGATTACAAAACATATTAGTTATTGGTACTAATATAAATTGTTGTTTAAGTGTGTTTCAGGTTTATATATTAAAGAGATGGATTCTTCCCTAAAGGAAGGTACATTGGACTCAAGACAAGTCAAATTGGGCTCAAAGTGCAATATTGAAGATCAAGAGAAGATAGCTCAAGTTGAAGTCTTGAAGACCATTGTAGTTTGTAAGTTTAGTTTTGTAAAGATAGAATATGTGAAATTTGGCTCTAGGATTTGCACACACATTTGTTTTGTATGTTTCTATGTTTTCAAAATATTTATTTCTAAGTTTATGCCTTAGTTTATACATACATGTACCCAAAAGCTTTACATCTTCAAAACTTGTTTAAATACATGTATATAAACTATTTTCAGCATAAAACTTAGCTTCAGATTTTTAAAGATTTTATACAAAATTTTCTATCTTAAAATCTGCCCAGAAAAACAGTTTTCCAGGCAGACCGGTCGACCGGCCCAGTCGACCGGCTGCTGTGTCCAGACATGCACAGGCTGTGCATGTCTGTCGGTCGACCGACCTACATATCGGTCGACCGGTAAAAAGATGTTTGCTCTCTGTATCTTTCCGGTCGACTGGGTCGGTCGACCGGTAGAAGGAAACTGTGTTTCCCTTCTTGAGATCGGTCGACCGGCAGTCGACCGGAGCCACAACGGCTCTTTTGCCAGCAGGGTCCCGGTCGACCGGCAGTCGACCGATAGGCCTGCAACACCTCCAACGGCTCTTTCCTCTTTGGGCTGTTCTGAAAAACTGTTTTATTTTCTGTTTTAACAGACTTTTTAGAGGGTTGTTGGGGTGCTTTTGCAGGTGATATTAGCTGGAAAAATCAGAGTTTTTAACCTATTCTCTCCCTATAAATAGTGGGAAATAGGCCTTAGTTAAAAACAAAGAAAAATACAAGTTTTCATAGTTTTCAAGAGAAAGAGAAAAATAGTTTAAAGCTTTCATTTCCATTCTTTTAAGTTTGATTTTCAGTTGTTGTTTGATTCTTAATATCACTCTACAACTGAAGCTTTTCTCACAAACACTTCATAGTGCCAAAAATTTCATATTCTTTCTATAGGTGAAGTTGTAAAAGTGTGAGAGTGTTTGTAAAAGAGAAAGAGTGTTGTGGTCTAGTTGAGATCACCAATTTGTAATCCTTTGTTCTTGTGGAGACAAGTTCCTAAGGGGAATTTCTTTGTAAGGTGAAGCTACGGGCTTGAGGTCTTTGGAGGCCTAACTTGTACGGGATCCTAAGGGGATAGTGGAAACCCTTCACGGAGGTGAAGGCGGGGACTAGAGCTACGGGCTCGAACCTCGAAACAAATCACTTTGTTTGCGATTGGCTTGGCGTTCTTCTTGCTTAATTTCTTACTTTAAATTACTTCCAATCTATTGCTTGTGAACTAACTTTTATCCTTACTTGTTTATTTTACTTGCTTTCAATATTTCTTGCTATATTACTTGTGTGCATTTCATCATCGCATTTCATACTTGGAATTGTTCGATCACACCTCAATACAACACGGTTGCATTGCGCACCTCTAACCCATTTAAGGGGAATTGGGAGGAAGGAGTTCAGAACCTCGCAAGGGGTATTCGGCTCTTAGTCGTGTTTTGAGAGATCGTTGCATCACTCACTTAAGTAAAATTTAAAAAGAGCATTAGATTAGCACTTACACCTATTCACCCCCCCTCTAGGTGTATTTCAATTGGTATCAGAGCTTGGACTCTAGGATTTGGCTTAACAACCTTAGAGAGATCCTATATTGCTAATCACTTCATTCATTTCCACATAGTAAACATGGCCGATGGTATTAAGACACCCCCTAAGTTTGATGGACTTAACTTTCCCATATGGAAGGTTAAGATGACCGTTTTCTTGCAATCTCTAGGTAGTCGAGTTGCAAAGGCCGTGACTAAACAATTTAGTGTACCCCCCGGTGATGAATCTACTTGGTCCGAAATTGAGACCAAGGAGTTTGATGCCAATGCTAGGGCACATTATGCACTCCTACAAGCCCTCAATGATGATGACATAGCTAGAGTCATCCATTGCAAATCCGCCTATGAGATTTGGACCCATTTGCTAGTAACACATGAGGGGACATCACAAGTGAAGAGGGCCAAGATAGACCTTCTTCGGTCCCAATATGAAAATTTAGCATGCAAGAGAATGAAACCATAGATGATATGGTTACTAAGTTTACAAAGATTACTAATGGTCTTGCTTCTCTAGGTGAAGAAATCAACAATGATCAAAGGGTGAGAAAGATCATCCGGGCTCTTCCTCCATCATGGGAAGTGAAAGCTACAACATTGAGGAGCTCTCACTTCTAGTTAAAAATGTCCGGAGGATGTACAACAAGGCAAAGTACCAAGGAAGGAGGAGATGGCAAGGAGGCAAGGAAGAAAGGAAGATCATTTGCTTTAATTGCCAAAAGCCGGGACACATAGTAGCGGAGTGTCCGGAACAAGTGAAGCCATCTTCATCCAAGAAGCCATACAAGAAGAAGGCTATGAAAGCAACATGGGATGACGAAAGTGAATCCGAGGAGGAGATCGACACCGCCAATATGTGCTTCATGGCAAATGAGAGCACAAGTAAGGTAACCCCCTCAACTCCTTTTGATGAAGATTTATCCATGGATGAGCTAGGAGAAGCTTTTATGGAACTTTCTAGTAATTATGATTTCTTAAAGAAGAAATATTTAAAAATGAAAAAGGATAATGAATCTCTTAATATTCAAATTGTAAATCTTTCTAAAGAAAATAATGATTTACATTCTTCTTTAGTTTCCACTAAAAATGATTTTGAAAAATATAAGATTGCTTGTAAAGGAAAGACCCCATTTGTAGACTCTAATGAGATTGCCATGCTTAAGGAAAGATTAGACTCATTAGATGTTGTTTTGAAAAAGTGTAGTGAATTTGATAAGAAGAAGATGGAGAATATGTTTCCTAAGAAACAAGCTCCTAAGAGAAATATTCATCATGCTCATGCTCATGCTCATGTACATGCTACACAACCTATGCATCATGGTAAACCCCCAAAGCATGCTCACATTTCACATACACACCATGCATTCATGTATAGAAAAGTGTATTCATGTTCACATTGTGGACGGAAAGGACACTTAGCTAATTTTGTTATGATAGACTAAGTGCATCACACCATAATGTTTGGGTTCGTAACACTAACTTTCAAGGACCCAAGAAAGTTTGGGTACCAAAGTCAACTATTGTTTTAAATGATGTAGGTACTTTCCAAAGCTCAAAGACGTAGAGGTTTATGGTATCTTGATAGCGGTTGCTCAAGGCACATGACTTGGGACATCAACAACTTTGCAACCCTATCAAGATATCATGAAGGTGGCACCGTCACCTTCGGAGATGACGCCAAGGGTAAAATCATCGGTATTGGTAATGTAAAACTTGGCACCTCTCCTTTAATTGAAAATGTAGTTTTAGTTGATGGCCTCAAGCATAATCTCTTGAGTGTTAGTCAACTTTGTGATAAAGGTTTTGATGTTGTTTTTGATAATGTTTCATGCAAAGTGATTGATAGAACTTCTAATGTTTGTGTATTTTCCGGTTTTCGTGAAAGCAATGTTTACATGATTGATATGTTAAATATGTCTTGTAATATTACTTGTTTAAAAGCCCTCGATGACGACTCTTGGTTGTGGCATAGGAGATTAGGCCACGTTTCATTTGACCATATTTCTAGGCTTAACTCTAAGGAAATGGTGAAGGGTATTCCTTCATTGAACTTTGAAAAGGACCGAGTTTGTGACGCATGTCAATTTGGGAAACAAACTAAGTCCTCATTCAAATCAATTAAGGATATCATGTCATCACGTCCATTAGAGCTAATCCACATGGATTTATTTGGCCCAACTCAAACCAAAAGTTTAAGTGGGAGTAGATTTGCTTATGTTTTAGTAGATGATTTTTCGCGTTTTACTTGGGTTTATTTTCTTGAACATAAAAGTCAAACCTTTTCACATTTTCAAGCCTTTAAGAAAAGAGTTGAAAAGGAAAATGGCTCCTAAATAATTAAAATAAGAAGTGATAGAGGAGGTGAGTTCATTAACCTTCCCTTTACCACTTTTTGTGAGGAACATGGAATAAAACATGAACTTTCTTGTCCTAGAACTCCACAACAAAATGGAGTAGTTGAGCGGAAAAATCGTACTTTACAAGAGATGGCTAGGACAATGTTAAATGAATATGGTCTACCACATTATTTGTGGGCCGAGGCCGTTCATACTTCATGTTACATTGCAAATCGTGTTTTCCTATGTAAAAATACTACTAAGACTTCTTATGAGATGTATTTTCTAGAAAACCTAATGTTTCTTATTTCAAAGTGTTTGGTTGCAAATGTTTTGTTTTAAATACAAATATTAATTTGGAAAAATTTGATGCTAGATCATATGAGGCTATTTTTGTAGGTTACTCAAATACTAGTAAGGCTTATAGAGTCTTCAATAGGTCAACTTTGACTATTGAGGAATCTATTCATGTTAAATTTGAGGAATCTAACAAGTTTGTTAAGAATTGTGTAGAAATTGATGCTTTAGATGAAGGTTTGGAGAAAGTGACCTTGGAGGATGCTTCTACCATGGGAGACAAGCCAAAGGATGGTGATGGAAGTGAAGCCAAAGTGGAAGAGGCTCAAGGAAATGAACATCGAGCAAATGAAAAGGAGCACTCTCAACCACTACCAAGGATTGGAGATTCAACCCTCATCATCCCAAGGACCTCGTCATAGGTGAAGTATCAAAAGGGGTAACCACTCGCTCTAAGATTCAAGATTTTTGTGGTAATTTTGCTTTTATTTCACACATAGAACCTAAAAATGTCCTCGAGGCCGAGGCCGATTCATATTGGTTGCTTGCCATGCAAGAGGAGCTCAATCAATTGAGCGCAACCAAGTTTGGCACCTTGTTCCTAGGCCCCAAGATAGACCAACTATTGGCACTAAATGGATCTTTAAAAACAAGTTGGATGAATCGGGTAATGTAGTTAGAAACAAGGCTAGGTTAGTTGCCCAAGGTTACACTCAAATCGAAGGGATCGATTTTGAAGAAACCTTTGCACCCGTAGCACGGCTCGAAGCCATACGGATGACCTTAGCATATGCCTCATTTAAAGATTTTAAGTTATTTCAAATGGATGTAAAGAGTGCTTTCTTAATGGTTATATTGATGAGGAGGTGTATGTTGAACAACCCCCGGGTTTGTTGATCCTACACACCCTAATTATGTTTATAAATTAGATAAAGCACTTTATGGTTTAAAACAAGCCCTAGGGCTTGGTATGAAAGATTGTCTTCATTTTTGATTTCAAATGATTTTAAGAAAGGAAAAGTTGATAAAACATTATTTACCAAACATATAGATCAAGATATCCTCATAGTTCAAATTTATGTTGATGACATTATTTTGGATCTACTAATGTTTCACTTTGCAAGAATTTTGAATCATGCATGAAAAGGGAATTTGAGATGTCTATGATGGGGGAGCTCAACTTCTTCCTTGGACTTCAAATCAAGCAACGTAGTGATGGGACATTCATCAACCAAGCCAAGTACACCAAAGAACTCATCAAGAGGTTCGGGCTTGAAGGATCCAAAGTAGCAAAGACTCCCATGGCAACCACTACGAAACTTGACAAGGACGAACAAGGTAAGGAAGTAGACATCAAATTATTTCGTAGCATGATTGGTAGTTTACTCTATCTTACGGCTAGTAGGCCGGATATAATGTTTTCCGTATGTTTATGTGCACGTTTTCAATCATGTCCTAAGGAATCACACTTAATAGCGGTAAAACGCATAATTAGGTATCTTAAGGGCACAATTGATTTAGGTTTGTGGTATCCGAAAACTAACCAATTTACCATGACTAGTTATTCGGATGCCGACTATGCCGGTTGTAGGGTAGATAGGAAGAGCACAAGTGGCACTTGCCAATTCTTGGGCAATTGTCTTGTGTCTTGGTCTTCCAAAAAGCAAAATAGTGTAGCCCTTTCAACCGCCGAGGCGGAGTATGTAGCAGCCGGAGCTTGTTGTGCACAAGTACTCTGGATGAAACATACTCTTCTCGATTTTGATTTACATTTTGATCATGTTAAGATTTATTGTGATAATACTAGTGCTATTCACATGACCAAAATGCTAATCAACATAGTAAAACCAAACATATAGACATTAGATATCACTTTCTTAGAGATCACTTTGAAAAAGGTGACATAGATATTGATTTTGTTTCTACCGATTTTCAACTTGCGGATATTTTCACAAAACCTTTGGATTATGCAAGATTTTCATTTATTTGTGGTGAATTGAATGTATGTAAAATTGATACTTAAAATATCTTGTTTGTTTTGTTTTGGTTTCTAATATGTTTGTTTTGTTTTGTCTTAAATTTTTTTTAACCCTTTTTGATGTATGACAAAAAGGGGGAGAAATATAAGTTTGGGAAAAATATGTGGAGGAAATATATGTTGTTTTTTTTTTATTCCTTATGATAGTTTATTTTTTTTTGGTGATGATATTTTTCAATGCCTTATGTATGTTTACATAGTGTTCATATTCATGTTAAATACATAGCATTGTTTAAGGGGGAGCTTTCCAAGCTCTTTCTTCTTTTATTTGTTTAATAACTCATATGTTTTGTCATCATCAAAAAGGGGGAGATTGTTGGCCCAAGGTTACAATCAACCCATGTTTAGTGTATTTTGATGATTACAAAACATATTAGTTATTGGTACTAATATAAATTGTTGTTTAAGTGTGTTTCAGGTTTATATATTAAAGAGATGGATTCTTCCCTAAAGGAAGGTACATTGGACTCAAGACAAGTCAAATTGGGCTCAAAGTGCAATATTGAAGATCAAGAGAAGATAGCTCAAGTTGAAGTCTTGAAGACCATTGTAGTTTGTAAGTTTAGTTTTGTAAAGATAGAATATGTGAAATTTGGCTCTAGGATTTGCACACACATTTGTTTTGTATGTTTCTATGTTTTCAAAATATTTATTTCTAGGTTTATGCCTTAGTTTATACATACATGTACCCAAAAGCTTTACATCTTCAAAAACTTGTTTAAATACATGTATATAAACTATTTTCAGCATAAAACTTAGCTTCAGATTTTTAAAGATTTTATACAAAATTTTCTATCTTAAAATCTGCCCAGAAAAACAGTTTTCCAGGCAGACCGGTCGACCGGCCCAGTCGACCGGCTGCTGTGTCCAGACATGCACAGGCTGTGCATGTCTGTCGGTCGACCGACCTACATATCGGTCGACCGGTAAAAAGATGTTTGCTCTCTGTATCTTTCCGGTCGACTGGGTCGGTCGACCGGTAGAAGGAAACTGTGTTTCCCTTCTTGAGATCGGTCGACCGGCAGTCGACCGGAGCCACAACGGCTCTTTTGCCAGCAGGGTCCCGGTCGACCGGCAGTCGACCGATAGGCCTGCAACACCTCCAACGGCTCTTTCCTCTTTGGGCTGTTCTGAAAAACTGTTTTATTTTCTGTTTTAACAGACTTTTTAGAGGGTTGTTGGGGTGCTTTTGCAGGTGATATTAGCTGGAAAAATCAGAGTTTTTAACCTATTCTCTCCCTATAAATAGTGGGAAATAGGCCTTAGTTAAAAACAAAGAAAAATACAAGTTTTCATAGTTTTCAAGAGAAAGAGAAAAATAGTTTAAAGCTTTCATTTCCATTCTTTTAAGTTTGATTTTCAGTTGTTGTTTGATTCTTAATATCACTCTACAACTGAAGCTTTTCTCACAAACACTTCATAGTGCCAAAAATTTCATATTCTTTCTATAGGTGAAGTTGTAAAAGTGTGAGAGTGTTTGTAAAAGAGAAAGAGTGTTGTGGTCTAGTTGAGATCACCAATTTGTAATCCTTTGTTCTTGTGGAGACAAGTTCCTAAGGGGAATTTCTTTGTAAGGTGAAGCTACGGGCTTGAGGTCTTTGGAGGCCTAACTTGTACGGGATCCTAAGGGGATAGTGGAAACCCTTCACGGAGGTGAAGGCGGGGACTAGAGCTACGGGCTCGAACCTCGAAACAAATCACTTTGTTTGCGATTGGCTTGGCGTTCTTCTTGCTTAATTTCTTGCTTTAAATTACTTCCAATCTATTGCTTGTGAACTAACTTTTATCCTTACTTGTTTATTTTACTTGCTTTCAATATTTCTTGCTATATTACTTGTGTGCATTTCATCATCGCATTTCATACTTGGAATTGTTCGATCACACCTCAATACAACACGGTTGCATTGCGCACCTCTAACCCATTTAAGGGGAATTGGGAGGAAGGAGTTCAGAACCTCGCAAGGGGTATTCGGCTCTTAGTCGTGTTTTGAGAGATCGTTGCATCACTCACTTAAGTAAAATTTAAAAAGAGCATTAGATTAGCACTTACACCTATTCACCCCCCCCTCTAGGTGTATTTCAGCACAAATCTCTACACAAGAGGTGGGCACTAAGCCAAGCATAAAGCAAAGAAAGAAATACACTTGGTGATCACAAAGATCACAAACACTCTCTTGGTGATCTCAAAGGATTACAAACAATTTTTCCCACAAAAACATGATCCTATAGGTAGGTATAAAATTGATAGCTCAAGAGTAAGAAAATAAAGTGTTTTGAAAAAGAAAACACAAAGAAAACACTTGAGAAAAACTCTAGATAAGATATAGAAATTTTGAACAAAAACTAGAATCCCAAAACTTGTTTTCTTTTGATTTTCCAAAAACTTTGAAACTAAATATAGATAGAGATGTTAAAGCTAAAAAACTTGTTTAAAAACTTACTTAAAAACTCTTGAGAAGATAAAAAATTGCTCTTGAAAATTTTGGTTAAAACTGGCCACAAAGGACCCATATATATCGTTGTGGTTCAGAACTGGTCAAAAATGACCTGTCGGTCGACTGCCCGCGGGCGAATTTTTGACCGTTGGGGTTGTCGGTCGATCGACCCAAGACATAGTGAGATCTTTCTCACTGTCGGTGGACCACCCGGTCGACCGAGGCCAAAAGCAGAGAGCTCCCTCTTTGGGTCAGTCGATCGGTCGGTCGACCGGGGCCATTTTCAGAGAGTAGACTCTGTGGAACAATCGACTGCTTGGTCGATCGCTAAAGGCTGTGCACTTTTGTGCACATCGGTCGATCGGTCGGTCGACCGATCCAGGTTTCGGTCAACCGGTCGGTCGACCGTTAGCAGCCCACAGCCAGGGTTATATGCTGAAATATTTGGTCTTTTATTTACCTATAAAATCCCATAAAATCACATAAAATTCACAAAATAAGTTATTATAAATATTTGAAGTACAAATATGTGTGACCAAAAGTCAATACTTATTACAAAATATTTGAACTATTTTTGAGGCTTGAAAATTAAGCTTAAAACCAAAAACGGTATTTTCCAAAACTTAGATTTTGAAATGAAAATCCGTTTTCTCTAAAACTTGTATAAATATAAAAACATGATATAGAAACATTTTTGAAGCATATTGTGTATGGATAGAATCCAATACACATGATAAATAATATATCTATGTTTTTGACAATAATCCAAAACTAAGTTTTGTTAAAAATAAAACTTGAAATCATGAACTAGATATACATCAAAATAAGTTTTTAGACAACATAAAATGTAGATGTATATGGATGAAATCCAACATACATACAAACCATATAAACTTGTTTTGATTCTATCTATTCAATAAAACGAAAGATATATTCTTGAAATTCCAAAAACGGAACCGAAAGCCAAAACTATTGAACTTGTGTATGTGTAAACTTGAGCATATCAAGACTAATCAATCATTACACAAGATCTAAACTAAATCTAAACAAACTTAAGTCTTCTTGTTGAACTTTATATCCAAGATGACTTGATCCAAAAAGCTTGACTCCATCCGAGTGTTAGATGCGATCTTTACGCATGAGCTCTTGAATCAACATGCGTTAGCTCCAAAACTGACTTTGAATCCTTTGTTAAAGATAAACATCTACTAAGATCTTGATCAATATCTGAAACTATATAAACACAAGATCATTAGCAAACTACCCTTCATAAGTTAGTCATCATCAAAACTAAGATGAAGAGCCTTTGAGCCAACATTAGTACCACTTCAGTCTCTTGAACTTCACCTTGTTCATCAAGCTTTGGCTTATCTTCTTGGATAGGTGAGTCCTTCAAGGTTACTTTCTCCATGTCTTCACCTAGAGAATCAATCTCTACAATATTCTTAACAAAAGCATTAGATTCTTCAAACTTAACATGCATAAATTCTTCAATAGTCAAAGTAGATTTATTGAAGATTCTATATGCCTTGCTAGTGTTAGAATAACGAACAAAAATAGCTTAAAAAGCTTTAGCATCAAATTTTTTTAAGTTATGTTTAGTGTTTAAATAAAATATTTACATCCAAAAACTCTAAAGTAAGAAACAGTAGGCTTTCTCAAATAGTAAATTTCAAAAGAAGTTTTGAAAGTATTTTTACAAAAATAAATTCTATTTGAGATGTAACATGAAGTGTTTATGGCTTCGGCCCATAAATATTGAGGCAGTCCGTACTCACTAATCATTGTCCTAGCTATTTCTTGAAGAGTACGATTCTTCCTTTCAACGACTCCATTTTGTTGTGGAGTTTTAGGACAAGATAATTCATGCCTAATTCTATTTTTTTCACAATAAGTGATAAAAGAATGGTTAATGAATTCACCAACTTTATCACTTCTTATGCGCAAAATTGAAAAACTTTTTTCTTTTTCAATCTTTTTCTAAAATACGAAAATACGAAAAAGTTTCATTTTTGTGTTCCAAAAAGAAAACTCATGTAAAACGAGAAAAATTATTAACCAAAATAAAAACAAAACGATTTTCATTTAAACTATTAGATTTAGTAGGACCAAACAAATCCATGTGGATCAACTCTAATGGTCTAGATGTCATGATATCTTTGGTTGGTTTGAAAGAGGACTTAGTTTATTTTCCAAGTTGGCACGCATCATAAATGCGATCCTTTTCAAATTTCAAGTAAGAAATATCTTTCACCGATTCCTTAGAGTTAATTCTAGATGGATGATAAAAAGAAACATGGCCTAATCTTTTATGCCATAACCAAGAATCCTTATTAAAAGCATTTAAACATGTAGCATTGCGATTTAAATTAACATATCAATAATATATACATTATTTTCACAAAATCCGGAAAGAATGCAAGCATTAGTTTTACTATCTAAAATATTGTAAGACAAATCATCAAAAATAACTTTAAAACCTCTACCAAAAAGTTGACTAATACTCAAGAGATTATGCTTGATATAGTAATGATCATAAACTGGAAATCCGATGCACAATCCGATGAAAGCATACTCGGCAAAGCATACAATGGATGCATAGTTGGCATCTTTTATTATTATTATTACTCGTCTTACCCAGATGTCTAGATATGTGAATTTGCGTCCCAGCACACATATATCCACATCTGAGTAAAGCAAGGTTGTCATTAGAAACCAACAGGGGTATCAACGAACAATGTTTACAGTGGGTCCCATGCATGCCCGGGAACACGATCCAGGACGTTCCATTGCTGGTGATTAGAACCAGCCATAAGGCGTACAGGAGGGTCTTATAGGATGACCTTTTCAAGATGATACCAGGAAGGAGGGAGCCAGCACTCCCCTCGGTCACCTGGAGGCCCACAGGTCAGACCGAAAGTTTTAGTTGCACAACATACCTAGTACCACTGTAAACACGAACATATATTGATAGCCGTAAATTTCTCCCGACCCAATGTAAGTTGTTCCTTTTTATGATTTATTATGTAATTATCAATTTACGGGAATAACAGGTGCAAGACATGATCAGAAATTCAGGAGTACATGAGTATTATAGATTCAGATCACTGTATATCTAATACAGGATAACAAGTACATGATTCAAGTCACTGTATGTAATATAGGATAACAAGTACAGTATTCCCGTAAATGTGATAATCACAAGTCAAGTATTAATATGACAGGAGGCATGTGATAAGTCATGTTATAATAAAGAGCAAGTGTCAAGTAGTAGCATGTCGGGTGTCAGGTGATAACATGACATGAGGGGATATCAGGCAGGTGACAAGAGACAACATAGTATATGTAAGCACATCAAGTGAAAGCATGCCAGGCGATACAGGAAAATAGTACGATATACAAGATTGGTACGAATACTGAAAAACTATGCAGTTTCAGGAAAAATAGTATAAGGTTTTAAACTCTTCACAACCATTAATAGAAGAATCGATAAACTGGCAGGCAAGTAATTCAGCAAGCAAGCAAACATCCAAGCGGAGCTAAGCGGTGCTGGAGCGAAGCTAGTGTACAACATTAAATGCTATCACGCTCGGTGAGATTACCGCTCACAGCGCAGCAAGCGCATGAACGCCATACTACCGCTCACGGTGAAGCCACGCTCATGGGGTAACTAAGCTCGAACGGAGTAAGCGGTAAAGTGTTAAAACTAGGTCCGCCAAAAAATCTAGAGGACTTTAAAACCTCAGAGAGGTTGAACCCGGAGATTAGGCTCGAAGGCAAGAGTACCTACAGAAGGTGTTAGTTCTAAACAACACACATATAGAATATTGTCTATATTGTTACAAGTATTTGTCACAGGTATATATATATTCAACTGGGCTCTCGACCACTAACAAATACAAAAGTACATCTCAATACAAAATGTGAATACCGATACAAATACATAATACAAATACAACTCGACCCGATGAATCAGGGAGTCTAAAAGGAAAGTGAGAATACTCGCCTAAATACAGAAAACACTGTGAAATCCTCGATCTCCAGATTTCAGGTAACCAACGCATAAACGCGTCAAAGCAAAAGTGATAGAGAGAAGAAAATCAAGAGAGAGAAAGAGAGAGAGGAGAGAGAAAGAAAGAGCTAGAGAGAGAAGTTTACAGAGAGAGTGTGTGTATAGGGAGATGCGGTGTTGAGAGTGAGATGCGGGGGTCACAGATGCGGGAGTCGCGCTGCGTAGATGCCATAAACGCAGGGTTCGAGACCCGCATTTAAGTTTGGACACGAGAAGAACGCGAACGCGGACGTGAGCTCCGCGTCGCGTTGATACAAGAACGCGAAGGTCGCGTTAAGGAATTGCTTGGACGCGAGGGGTGAGCTCCTCGTCTAGCAATTAAAGATAAGAAAAAGAGAGAGACAGGGAGATGAGAGAATGAAAGACGCGGGGAAGGAGTGAGTGAGAGAGACACAGGGGTGAAACAAAAGAAAGGAAAAGAAAAAGGAAGAAAAAGAAAGAAGGAAGAAAAGAAAGAAAGAAGGAAAGAAGGAAACGAAAGGAAGGAAAGAAAGAAAGGGGAAAAGGGGGGATGGCTGGCCATGGCTTGACCGGAGGTGGCCGGCGGCAGCCTATAGGGGCAGCTCCAAACCCAAAAACTAAGGGTGCAAGTCTAGTTCAAAAGGAAAAGTTGGAGTTTTGAAAAGGGGATTTTGGAGAGCGATGGAGTAGTTCGTTTGAAAGAGCACGATGAGGAGAAGAACTTGGTGTGATTGTTGGTGGTCGTGGTGGTGTAGGTGGTGGTGAAAATGATGGAGAAGATGGTGGTAGAAATGGGTTGTTTTGGCGGAAGAAAGAAGAAGGTGTTGTTGTTGTTGTTGGAATGGAGGAGTTGGTGGCAGAGGAGTTGGTGGAAGAGATGGTGGTCGGCCAAGGAGGGCATGTCGGCTGGTTTTGGGCTGCTGCCGTAGGCCCTTGGCTGGAGGAAGAAGAAAGAAAGAAATAATGAAAGAGAGAGAAAGAAAGGGGGTGTATATATATATGGGAGATGAAGATATTTACAAGTTTGCCATGCTTCAATCAAATGAGACTTGCGTCTCATTTAAATGATATCCGCGTCTAGCCAGACCCGCGTCTAGCCAATTTTGAGCCAGACGCGGAGATGAGATCCGCGTCAGAAGGAAACGCGAGTGTCGCATTTGACAGAAGAGACAAAAGGTCATAATAACTTGATTAGAGTTGATTGGAAGGGCATTAAATGCAAGATGGAAAGGGAATCTTTGCATTAAAGACAAGGTCCGCATCGGGTGAGTCTCACATCTGGTGAGGAGAAAGTAAATTTGGAATAATATAAATATAGTATCTGGATAAAATTCTGGTATCTAGGAAATCACCGAAAACTCCAGAAAAGCTCGAGAAATAAAGTAACTTAGAAAGGTATCCAAAAATTCTCAAAAATAATAAATATTATTTTAAGATGTTTGGTGTAATCGAATTTCAGAGATTCAATCCTGTTTTCAAAATAAATTTCCTGAAATCCACCATTGATACTGGTCTACACCGGGTCGGCCAGATTTTCTGAAAAATCTCCAAAAATGCATTTAGATAGAAAATATGATTTTAAGATATAAATGTGAAAGCAGTTTTTAGAAATTCAACTCCATTTATAAATTAAAAATCTAAGAATCGGTCAGTGACACTAGCCGCACTAGTTTTGAAGATTTTCAATTTAATTCAAAAAAATTCCTGAAAATCATAGAAAATCTAAAATATTGGAAAACGATGTTTGAAACTGAAATCGATCAAATCTGAACTACTGAAAAGTCCAAATTGAGCAATGCACTAGGATCGGGTTCTCGGTTCAGACTAGGGCTGACTCTGAGTCCACGAATCCAGATCCAAGGCAAAATGATTATATAAATAATTCATAATACAAAACAAATACCGGAAGCAAATCGAAAAATACGATCAAAAAATCTGAATAAGCAACTAAATACGTAGTTCGGGAGCGGGGTGTTACACCAAGTCAGCCAAGAGGGCGAGGAGTAACTATACCATTGTGCCACATTGACGTGTGGTATAAAGGCCAAAGCCCAATTAATTAAACTTCCTTTTTACTCAGTCCATCTTCTCCAACTTCCCCCCACTCTCTCCAACTCCCCCCCACTCTCTCCAACTCCCCCCACAGTTTCTCCACCTCACTCTTACTTACCCCAACTGAACCCACTACGTCCTCCACGTACCTATAACTCCCAGTGATTGCTAGGGGATGGGTGGTGCCTATATAAGATGCAATGCCACCATCTCAATCCAATTGCCAAAAACCCAATTCTCTCTCTTTCTCACTACTCTCTCACTTTCTCTCTCAAGACTCTGAAGTGTTGGACGAAGAGAAGAAGATTCAGACTGAAGGAAAGCATTCAGGATAAGAATTTTCGTATTTTTATGTTTTTGTTCTTTTCGATATTTCATCAAACACGTAACATACACTAGTTAAATTAACAATTTCACCATGAAATACTTGTTCTAAAATTCTTATAAAAATATCCCCAGGATGTCTCAAAATTGTCATAATTTTTAATTGATTTTAAAATTTTGTTTACAATCAAAATAAAAAAAAGAACCTGTTTGCACTCGGCCAGGCTATGGCCGAGAGCACTGCTGCTCTCGCCCAGGCTCTAGCTCAGCTAGAGCCAGACCAAGCTGGCCTAGACTTAGTCAGGCCAGGCCCAGCATGACTGGGCTGGCACAGGCCCAGTCCGGTTCTGTGCACAACACAGACCCAAATCCCACCCATTTTAAAAAAAAAAGTATGTTTTTAGGTCCATGACATGAAATGAAGAAGAAGCCCAAAAATCCCATTTAATTGGTGATTAAAAGCCTACAAGAATAGCATAGAAAAGAAAAGAAAAGAAAAGAAAGAGAGAAAGAAAATCAAATTAAATATATATATCTGTGTGTGTGTGTGTGTGTGTCTATATATATATATATATATATATATATATATATATATATATATATATAGACATGTCACTGAAGCATTCATATCCAACCTGTAACAGACCCGTTACTGTAGCAAACAGACCCGTTAAAGTTTTTATTGATTTTTAGGGTTATTTTAATTCAAAAAAATTAGAAATAATCTCAGAAAATTTCAAAACATTCATAGAAAATCATAAACTAAATTTGGGACTGTGTAAAATGATTTTAGGCATAATATTACTTAGAATAACATAAAATTGAATATTTTTTATAATCATTATTTAATGATTGTTTATTTAAAAATTACCAATAAATTTATAAATATCAATAAAAATTGTAAAATTCCATAATCTAGTAATATGTAAATATTATGCATTAATTTATTAGTTCATGCATGTATTTTATTAAGAAATTTTTTTTAACGAATGGTTGCTAAATTTAGAAAATGAATTATTTGCAAATGTTAACCAACCAAATCTATAATAAGGCTATTTAATAAATATTCAACATTACATTCTCATCTAACTTATCACTGAATAAGAAAATGTTAAGTCTGCTAAGTAACTCACATAATATTTAGGCTACGAATTCTCCTCAGTGCCGGTTGCCGTTAAGGGAAATCAGGTTCCGACGACATTAGGCAAGTGTATATGCTTCTTTTCCCTTTTAACTTTCCTATTGCTTTCGATATTATTCTTTGATTGTTATCTCTTGATGTCATATTCGGTCATCTGTATTGTCCCGTGATCATGTTTTCCTTTCTTTACTTCGATTATAACCTTTAATTATTATATTATTACCGATCTCACCTCATGATCGTGTTACTTTATCTTGCATATCATTTGCATCTCGTTATTGTTCAAGCACGTAACTAAACTTAAATTGACATTATCATTTGTATATGATGGACTAATTTATTGACACAAAAATTTATACTGACCATGACAAATACTGTGATCTGGATATTAAGGATTCTGAGGAATTATTTGAGAATATTTTATTGAATTATGTTACATATGATCAAGACCGATATATTATGACCATTGGATTACATATTGGATGTCACTGACATCACTTGCACTGCTATGCATTTGTCACTTGATATTGCTATCGTTTACATTGTCCCGTGATCTTAATATACATTGTATTCACTATTTGACATTGATGTTCTTGATACTCATCCTGATCACGTTATACTGAGTCATACGCTATATTGCATTTGCATTGATTAATGAAATTAACTAAGCTGGGCTTACTGGGGGAGCCTGGTAGCAGGAGAAATCAGGGAGGTGTGCTTAGAAGGGCGACCCCTTGTGGGTTTGGATGCCACACGTGATCTTGTGTTCTTGTGATTTATGTGCGCACCTGTTATTACATGTTACATGATACCTGAGTACAGTGAAATATTTTTCACTACTATCAGGATCCACTAACGCATTATTTGTTTAATATGCAGTTGTCCTGTGGGATGAGGCACAGGATGATTGCATTAGTATAAGGCTAATAAAATGTTAGACATATACACTTGCATCATATCCTGCATTGTCTTCAGTGATCTAGTACCTGACATATATTTTTATGATACTGATATTTGAGACTTATGTAACATGCATTATCTTGACTGCATGATATTCCTAAACCTATCGTGTTATTTTATCTTGTGATCTCGTGTTCTTATGATCTTGTGATTAAATTGCACAACAGTTACTTATCCAGGACATCTTATGTTCATTACATATATGTCACACCATGCATGCATGGTCTTATTGTACATGATCTATCGTCTCAATTATTCTCGTTATTGTTATTACTTTCAGTTCTTGGTATTGCCAATTATATTGTTTTTATTATTTCAATGCCCTACTATGTTGTTACTGCATTTTCATTTCTCTTTTTGTTGTTCTTTTCTCTTTGTATACTCTTGCTGGTTCGTTTCTGACGGACCTTTATTATTTTTCAGTATTTAGATCAAAAAGCTGGTATAGAGAGTTGATCATAGATCATATTCTAGTTCTCCGATGAGTTCAGTTGCTCTTTCTTGACTTGTCCTATTCAGATATAGTAGATGATGTTGTTTATATTTTAGTATTTCATTATGTGTTTTTATCCCTGCGCTTGGTTGTATATGCATATATGTGTGCTATCTTACTCGTTGTTGACTGCTTAAGGTAATCACTAAAGAGATTTTCCTCTTTATGAGTATCTGCTGGCCATCATCACATCACCGTACTCTGTATTTTGGGAAGTAGGGCGTGACAAGCTGACACATCACTATAGTTAAGTATTTATTTACCGTTAATCAAGGTTAGGATGAAGGTCACATACTCTTCATTAGGAAGAGAATTTCAAAGAATCACCGCCTTGTCCTCTTCTTCTATCTCAACATCCATATAACTAGGTCGGCAAGAAGATTCATGTATGTTCATGTGTTCACCAATGGAGAACCCTCTCTTCAATTGGAAGCGATAAAACCTCACCTTCGGATGCAATCGAGACTCAATGTTCTTCTTCAAACACTTCTTCTCGAGGATCTCCTAAGTCTTCCTTGCAGAAGTCTCATACAATATATGATATTTGATATTTTGTGTCAAATAAGACCTAACGATGCCACACGCTGTCCGATTCATCTTATCCCAGTCCTTCTCAGATGTCTCCTCAGGCTTTTTTTCTAGACGCAGAGAGTCTTCGAGGTTTGATGTCGCAGGGCATCCATCACCTCACATCTTCACATCTCAAAATTATTCGTGCCATCAAACTTCACAACATCAATTTTCATCGGAAGATGACTCACAGATTTCAGCAATAATTGAATACTTCAGGCCATCTTCTCAGTAGATTCCTCAATATAATGCGGAAAATGATTAGTGAAAACAAATTCAAATAGGAAAGATCAGATCTTTACCTTCAGCCGAAATTATAGACAGTCTCCAAAGCGATATGTTCCACCCGAAATAAATTTCTTGTCGAACCCAAAAGGCTCTGATACCACTTATTGGAATCTCAACAACAAAGAATAACAACACTAGAAAATAGTCACCAATTGTATGAATAAGCAAGCAAAAGAAAGAAAGCGAGAACACACAAATTAATGAGGTTCGGCAATTGTCTACGTCCTCGGGGTAGAAGGGGAGAGAGATCTTATTAAATTAATTGAGTACATGATACAATAGTAGGAGGAATATCTCCTCTTTATATAGGCATGGAGTCCCTAAAGACAAGAAAACAAAAAACTCTGAATTTGAATTAGAAACAATTTCAGAAACCATCTCAAATTCACCTAGAAGCAAAATGATATCGACTGCCCAAGGGGCCTGTCGATAGCGAATCCAAACTCTGACAAATCCTTACTTTCTGTAAAACACTATCGCAGCGCAACTTGCTTGCTATCCATAGCATGTTTCACATGCAGACATATTCGTATGTCTGACTGTCGACAGCTCAAGAGAACTGTCCACAATCATGTGCCTTTTTCTTTAAAAAACTTCATCCTCATCTTTTTACTCTTCTCTCTCCCTAGACTATCATTATACTTCTAATAAAATCCCTTCTCTTTCAAGCCACTGAAGCTGCATGCATGAGTCATTACGGACATCACTTGTAAGGTTCATCTAAAAACAATAACAATGAATGTGTAGAGCAATGAGGTGAAACTATGGGGTAAATAGAATATTAGAGAATTCATGTGTGGATATCTCATGTGGAGAGGAATATAAACAGTGATGGATTTAATTAGAAAGTTTAGTTTGAAACCTAATAGTTTAAGTTTTTTGAGCTCTGTGGCCTGAACATTCTTCCCAACATATGGTACACCGGCATGTTGAGAATCATAAAGAATTTACAGAGAGGTATAAAGATAATTTTTCTAGGTTGTATTGTTAGTTTTTGAAGATATAGTTTGGAGATTTGAATTCAGAAATAAGATATACATCGGTTATAATTTATGTGCTCAGTGCAAGTCTGAGTAGCTAGCTACATCACATACATCAAAATAATTCCACTCCTGGTTAGCTAATGTTGGGATTTGGGTTGAACAACTAGTCCCATGTAGGCTAGACATGGGGACGGTCTTGGGTGTATAAGGATTTGGGCAACTCCACCTAAAAATCTAGTCTTTTGGGATGGTGCCTCAAGTACTTCAATTGGTATTAGAGCCATGCCCAGGACTTAGTTGTGTGTGTGGGTGATGTTTGATATTGTTGATCCTCTCAATTTGACACAAGAAGGCGCAGTAGTGGACCCCTGTAAAGCAATTTAGTTCGCGAGATATTTGGCAGTGGTGCTTATTTACAATGGGCGTGCCGACACCTACGCTGTGTAAAGGAGTTACCAGCTGCAGTTGGTGCTTCACATAAGGCATGGCTTGTGACACATAGTGAAGAGTTGATTCTCGATTGAGTATTTGGTCTTCCATTGCAAAAAAAGTTGAGCTTGCAGGAAGACTTTTTGTTCGAGGGGGATCGTTGGAATTTGGGTTGAACAAATAGTCCCACATCAGTTAGACATGGGGATGGTCTTAGGTATATAAATATTTGGACAACTCCACCTAGAAGGCTAGTCTTTTGGGATGGTACCCCAAGTCCTTCAAGTGATATCAGAGCTTCTCGGGTTCGACGGGAGTTTCATTCAGGTGGAGCAAATCGCTTTGAAAATTGTCTATAGTTTCGGTTGGAGATAAAGATCTGATCCTTTCTATTTAGATTTATTTTCACTAATCATTTTCGCATTGCTTTGAGGAATTTACTAAGGAGATGGCTGGAGATAGTCAATCGTCGGTGAAATCCGTGAGTCATCTTCTGACAAAAATTGATATCGTGAAGTTTGACGACACGAATAATTTTGAGATATGAGGTGTGAGGTGATGGATGCACTGACTGCATCAAATCTCGAAGACACTTTACGATTAGAAGAAAAGCTGGAGGAGACTTCTGAAAAAGATTGGGACAAGATGAATTAGATGGCGTGTGACATCATTAGGTCTTGTTTGACAAGTATTATGTATTGTATGAGACTTCCACAAGGAGGATTTGGGATATCCTCAAAAAAAATATCTGATGAAGAGCATTGAGACTCGATTGCATCTGAAGAGGAGGCTTTATCACTACCAGTTGAAGAGAGGACTCGCCATTAATGATCACATGAATATCTACACGTCCAGGCTGAGTTAATGTGGATGTGGCGATTTAAGAAAAGGACAACGCGTTGATTCTTTTAAATTCTCTTCTTGATGAAGAGTATGAGACCTTCATGCTGACCTTGATCAATGGTAAATAAACGCTTAACTATAGTGATGTGTCAGCCGCTCTTGTGAATTACAAAGTGAGGAAGAAGGATAAGTAGTATTCTTTCAAAAGCAGAATAACGGATGCGATGACTGCAAGAGAGATGAGTTCCAATCATTGGAAGGGCAAGGGAGAGCTTGAAAAGTTAAAAACTGGTGATCGTGAAGATTTGAAGAAGAACCATGTGCTTTCTGCAGAGAATAAGGACATTGAAAGATTGATTGTCTAAAGATCAAGCTGAAGAAGAAGGAGTTTAAATCAGAGGCCATCACACAAGCGTATGGTAATACTTTTGACTTATCTGATTATTCACTTTCTATCACCCCTATTGGTTGTTGTTCAGAGGAATTGAGTGGATTTTGGATACGGTACCTGTCACGTTTGTCCCAAACAAGAGTGATTTGCTCATTTTGAACAACTAGATGGAAGCTTGGTGTTGTTTGGCAATGGACACACATTCCAGATTGAAGTAATAGATACACTTCGCCTCAAATTGTTTCATAGGATGATATGAGAGCTGAAAGATGTGAGGTATGTACCTCAGTTGCAGAGGAATTTGATTTCGGTTGGAGCATTGGAAGCGCATGGCCTAAGTGCTAGGGACTCTTGGAGAAGGCGTTCTCGAAATGTCCAGTGGCTTATTGGTAGTTCTGAAGGGCGTTTGACGCAACAACTTATACTATTTGAAGGATAGTGCAGTTACTGAAAAATTTGGCAGCTTCAGAATATTTGAAACACAACTCAACCAGGTTATGACAGATATGGCTCGGCCAAGTTGGTTTGATGGTAGTGTTTGCAAATAAAGGATTATTGAAAGGTGCATCACCTGCAAATTGAAAATTGATGGACATAGTGTTCCATACAAGAAGACAAAGATGAAATTTGACACCTTAACTCACCGCTCAGAAGAGCTTCTTGATTATGTTCACATTAATATTTGGGGTTCTCCCAAAATTGCATCACTTGGAGGCTATCAGTAATTTTTCTCGTCTATTGATGATATATCTAGGCGATGTTGGGTATGCCCTTGAGACAAAGATTAGATAAATATGTTGTGAAGTGGAGAAATATAATGGAGAAACAAGTAGGAAGATTAGCGTGCTCCAAATTGATAATATTAGGGAGTATAAGGATCAATTCCTACGATTTGGACAGAGCAATAGGATTGGTAAAATTGGTAAACATGGTATGGCTAAAGAGTTGAACTGTTACTTGTTGGAGAAGGTTCAGTATTTGTTGTCTAATGTACAATTGGATAAGTCTTTCTGAGCTGAGGCTTTGGAATATGCTAACCATTTCAAGAATGACCACAGTCGACTGCAATAAGAGGTAAAACTCTATTGGATATTTGGTCATGTGAAGCTCCTCAGGACTATGATTTGCTACGGGTCTTTGAATGTCCGACCTACTTTAGTGCCAAAAATGGCAAGATAAATGGGCGAGTAAAAAATTGTGTTTTTGGGTATCAAGAGGAATATGAAATACTACAAGTTATGGGATCCTGAAAACAAGAAGATAGTGGTGAATAAGCATGTCATGTTTAATGAGACTTCATTGTTAAAATCTATCATCTCTCAGCAGGTAGAGAGGTTGAAGACCAAGGATGTATCGCAGCGGGTGGAAATCGATGCTACTCCACCATCTCCAGTTGGTTCGGTGTCAGTAAAGATCTCACCGGATGTGACACCGGGTGGAGATCACATAGGCGTGATGGATACTGAACAAAGAACCAGTTGCAGTGAAAAGAACTAAGTTGAATCCACGAAAGTGGGTGAAGAAACTTGAATCTCAAATTAGTCAGCTCGACAAGCTCAAATTGAAGGTCATTGTTCTCCATAACGGTAATGGTAAAGCGGTTAATATGACTCAGCAGCTGGGTTCGTTACTGCAAATTCGTTTTCAGCTGCTTGAGCTCGATGGAGCTCAAGCAGCTGAAAATGAATTTGGATGAAGTGCGGATGGCTTGATCCCCTGGACAGGTGATATGTAGGCAACCAAATTGGTGCAGCCTGATGGAGTCGACATGGTGCTATGTTTTGTTCGACTCAGATTTGAGAAATCTTCACCGCAGAGTAGAATTATGCGGAGAGAGTATAAAATATCTTAATGGTAGAGTTTTTTAAACTCCTTGGTGTTAGTACAGAGTTTGCATGAAACGTGGAAGAAGCAACAATGCAGACACTCTGATACATGTCAACATGTGAACAAAACTATCGACATCTTTGAGATTTGGCCTGTCATCAGTGTTTTCCAGAGAGCAGCGGTTGTCTCAAGCTGTCAATAGGCCTCTTGTGCTGTCGACAACGCTTTGCCTCTGAGTGTGTTTCAGAATTCATTTCTGATCCGTATTCAAAGTTTTTGGTTTTCTTATTTTCATGATTGTGGCTATATAAAGAGGGGTACTGCCCCCTATTGATTGTATCATGTAATTGATTGATTAATAAGATCTCTCTTCCCTTCTGGCCCAAGGACGTAGGCAATTGTCGAAACTTATTAAATCTTTGTGTTCTCGCTTTTTTCCCTTTGTTTACTTGTTCGTACAATTGACAATTATTCTCTGGTGCGTTACTGTTCTTGCTTGTAGAGTCCAACAACTTCAACTTTTGGAAGTTAGTGACCAAAATTATGCATCTATTCCGGCTGCTCATTTCTTACACATGCATCTTAATTAGTCGTACATACACAAATTTCCTATTGACTAAACACATTCAAATCCGCCTCAAACTTTTCTCACACAAACAATAAATACATGCATGCACACTAGTGACCTTGAATATTCTACGTCTATCAAGGACTCAAAACAAGCCCGTGACCTAATTATAATACAGTTATTTTATGAATAAATTAATAATAATGCGCGTATTAAGTAACAATAATTTATGTCATCATCGATCTAATCGAGTGATCAACTAGGGAGTTAGTGGCTCCAGTTCATCCCTAGAAAGAACCCTAGAGCTTTCCTGCCCACTTGTTTCCTAGATTTTGATTCAAAGTCTAAGTACCTAGTAATATCATATTGCAAGGTCTGCAGTGAGTCTAAATTAGTCCCCTACTATCTTCAATGAGTTCATATTAGGAGAGACCTTAGGGGGAGAGGCTGACTGTTCTGTTGGTGTTTGGTTATTATTGGACATTACTTTTCTTCTGTCACTTGTTCTTTTAACCCATGGATTCATGTATTAATCCATGGACCATGGTTAATTTATGTATTTTTACTGTATATTTGCATGCAGCTTTTCTTTAAAACAAGAAATATTTGCACGTTCTTGACACAACAGGAAAAGAAAAAGTAGAAGTAGAAATTTATCTTGATCTATCTGCCTGCAGGTGTTGAAGTTAATCAGCGACGATTAAACTTGATCAGATTTAGCCAGATCCAACAAGCTTCAACAAACGATCATTAAAGATTTTGAAACATAAATTTTCCAAACTAAACTAGTTACATATAATCTTACAAGAAATGAATATAGCTAGACTAAGCAATGCGAGTGAAATTTTACTGGAACTTCTTCCTTCTTAGGGCTAGATTTTGTTATCAAGAAGAGGGAAACAATGTTTGTGGTTGAATCTAACATCCTTTAGTGTAGGCCATCTTAATTTGTTATCTTTTTCTCTCTCTTTTTCCCCATTTTTTTTCCTTTTTCTTGAAAGGTATTACATGTTTTACAAACTAAATATTTAAAATCTCTTTGGAGAAAAATTTCATTGTGTTAAAATGGTAATCACATAAAATGTCTGTGCAGACAATTCAAATTGCAGTGAGTTTAAGGGCTGACCATTTTTCTGAATTTTAAGGTAGAGATTGCATGGGGCCATGAAAAATGTAGACTATGCTTATATTTGTACACAAGGTTTTTGGATATTAATGATCTCTATTTCTTTATTGAACGGGCCTGGAGGCCCCGGACCAAATGACATTCCTTGCGGAGAGCAGAGAGAATTGTACAGGTTCCCAAACCTGTACAATTGAGCAACTCAGATTTTTCAAGTACTTCTCATGTTTCAACATTATTTTTTTTTTTTCTAGAAAAGGTTGTAAACTTACATCATATAAGAGCAGGAGGAAAGAATTTCTGCTATGTGCAAAGATTACAATGAGACCTCCATGAACTGCGAAATTTTAGTAGCCTCTCCAAGAAATCGCTAGCTAGTTTGGTGGTCCCTGTACAGCATTTGATAGACACATGAAAAGTCACTCTCCTTGAAATCTAAATAGTGGATAACCAGAAATATATGTTAGTCGCTGCTGTTCTGTCGCAACTGTACAGACTTTAAAGAGATAGAAACTATGTTTTATTATTACTAGTGTACCGTTATCATTAGTGAGAAACCGAGCGATCGGTGGGAAGAAGAGGAGAGGAGAGGAGAGAGAAAGAAAAAAGAGGGGGAGCTAAGAGAGGAAGGAGGTGTTGACGTACTCTCTCGGAGATGAAGACAGACGGACGGACAGACAAAGTTTTTATACTAGTGTATCGCTCATGTCGGTAAAAAACCGAACGATGAGTCAGGAGGAGGGGGAAGAAGAAGGAGGAAGAAATAGGGAGAGTTGAGAGGAAGAAAAAGGTGAAGATGGACGAATGGAAAAAGTTTCTATATGAGTCATAGGAGAAAACATTTCTTCAGTCGCTTTAGCTAAGTCACGAGAGAAAACCTCTTTTCGGCCGGTTTTGATTATTATTATTATTATTATTAGTATTTTGTGATTTCTTTTTTTTGTTGTTCGGTGGGTGGTTTGTGTGTGTGGTTTGGTTTTTTTTTTTCTTTTTTGATTGGGTTTGGTGTTTAAGACGATTGGTTAATGGAATTTGTAAAATATAAATCCTTGGAGGGGATCTAGCTTATGAAAATACCAAAAAAATTGGATAGTTAGTGAATTATATTTATATGTATCTGTGTGTAAAATTTTATATGTTGGTAGCTTATTTGTTTGCATAAGTAACAGGAGGAGGAAGAGGAGAACGAGAAAACCAAAAACCAAGATTTTCAAGCCAAATCAAAACACACTTTATATATTTCCAAAATATTTTACAAGAGTAATTATACAAGAGGAAGAAGGCTCAGCACCTGAGCAAGGGATTACAAAAGAGAGAAGTGGAGAATATTTGCTGATGATCCTTCTTCATTAGAGCTTCCATCCTTATATAGGCATAAGTGAGCATCGAACCTTCATGCCAGCTCAAAAGGGTCATGATTACATTTTCTTTTGCTTTGTTGAAAGTAGGAGAGCATTCATGATGATATTCTCTTGAAAGTAGAGGATCCCTTATGATAATATTCTTCATGATGATATTCCCATCAGCTTTATTTCTTTTCACTTTATTAAAGTGAAACAGTTGGAATAAACTGACGGTTCCCCGAGACTCAATTAGTTTTGTCTTCAAGTGTAAAGATATTCTTTCTGATCTAGTGGTAGATTGGTGGATGACGTGGCTGGATTCCTTCGTACCTGATAGCTGGGCAGGTGATGTCATTGCCAGGGGAGTCTTGGCCAGTGAGGCTCATGAATAAAGTCTCCAGAAAATTTTGGTAGAAGCAGTTTCAATACTCCTTCCACATTGGTAGCAAAAATTCAATTTGGAGAGTGATGAAAAATGTGAAAACCTTCTGAAAAAGTCTCCATAGTATTTTGCATCTGTAACTGGATAAAGACTTTATCTATGTCGAGATTCATACTAGAAACTTTTGGAGGTATGGGTTGTCCATCAGTATAGAACTCTGCTCCGCTTGTGGTAAGGAACTGAGTTGGTTGAGAGTCCCACCATCCATAGTATTCGGTGATGAAAACTGGATGCTGGGCTGGTTTATATTCTTCATTTTCCTAGGTGGGTGGAGTTGAGAGGAATCTAAAGTATAATTTATCTGAACAAAAGCTTCTTAATTTTAGAAAGGCTCTAGTCAAAGTAGGGAACAAGTGGATCCTATCTAAATAAGAGTGGGATACTAATCCATAACAGAGACCATTTTCTATGGCCCAAATTTTTTCTGATTGGGGAGTGACTGGGGTTAAGAGAAGTTTTAGTAAAGAAGTGTCGAGTTTAATGACTGGATAAGACCCTCTAGGGAAGGCGTGATAAAGCTGATTTATTTTGTGGAGTAATTTAGCTTCAGCAGTGCTAGGTGTTTGGAATATTTTGTAGTATATTTCGGAAGGGAGATTCTCGACTAATTCTTGAGCACGTTACTATCTAGTATGGAGAAAGAATACTAGTTGTTCAGAAAAAGTTAGAGGAGTATTACTCCTTGTTGAGTGGTCTCTCTTTTTTCTCCAGGAGTGAGACATGATATTCCTGCAAGGTAATTGAAAATAATTAAGAACATTATTCTTTTCAAAAGTTGTGATCAATTCTGAATTATTCTGATAGAATATTTCTTCAACTTCAAGAATTTCTTTGTAAGTTGAAGTTTTATTTATTTGAAATTGGTGGGAAGATTCTTCCCTATCAGGAATATTGCCTGATGAAGATGAAGGAGAATTAGGAGAATTAGGTGCTATTAAAGGCCTCCCCGTATTAGGCTTTGATAGGACAAGTCAGGGAGTTTTGCCTCTTCCATGCCGTCGGCCTCTCCCTGCACTAGAGCCCTGCATTGGACTGTAAAAATTCACGGGTTAAATAATCAGGTAAAGAATTATCTCTGTCTTTAATATATTCGATATCAAAATAAAAAATAGATAACTCTGCTTGCCATCTAGCAAAAATTTGTTTTGAAGCCAAGTTCTTAACATCTTTTTCTATAATAGATTTAGCTGAACTGCAGTCAATCCTTAATAGGAATTTTTTGTTAAGCAGATCATCTTGAAATTTATGTATACATTTGATTATGGCAAGAAGTTCTTTTTGAATTGTTGAATAATTATACTGGGTTGGATTCCATTTACCAGAATGGAATCTAACTAATTCCTCAAATTTTTTATTTGAGTTTAATTGTTTAAGGATTCCTCCAAATCCAATATTACTAGCATCAGTCTCTACTATCTTGAACCAGTTAGGGTTGGCAAGATGTAGACAAGGAAGATTTTTAACCTTTTGTTTTATTCTTTTTACTGATTCAGTATGTTCTTTGGACCAAGGTTTTGCATTTTTTCTTAGTCTGTCATACAAAATTTTTGTGTTTTTGGCTATTTCTTTATAGTAGTCTGTTACATAATTTAATGCGCCTAAAAATCTTTGCAGTTGCTTTATATCAGTTATTTCATCTGAAAATTTAGAAGCGAATTCAATGCTTCTGTTTATTGTGATTATGGTTCTATTGACAATATTATGTCCTAAAAATTTTATTTCTTGTTGAAATAGTTTCATTTTAGGGGCGGAAATTACCAGACCATTTTTTATAATAAGGTATTTAAATATATTTAGATGTTTAAAATGCTCATCTATGGTATTAGAATTACTAGAATATCATCAATATAAGATAATATAAAATTAGTATGGTACATGAATATATCATTCATTATATTTTGAAATTCTGATGGAGCATTTTTTAATCCAAAAGGCATTACATTCCATTCGTAATGGCCAAATGGAACAGTGAAAGCAGTTTTATATCTATCCTACTCACTTATTTGTACTTGCCAATATCCAGATTTTAAATCAAATTTTAAAAATATTTTAGCAAATTCGGTTTAATAAGTCTCTTTTATTGGGGATAGGATATCTAATCCATTTTAATACTTTATTAAGTGGTTTGTAATTTATTACTAATTTTGGAACGCCACGTTCTTTTTCGGCTGCATTATTAACATAAAACGCTGTGCAGCTCTAAGGGGAATAGAATTTTCTGATTAGATTTTTATTTAAGAGATATTAATCTCTTTCTTACAGAGTTCTAAGTATTCTTTGTTCATTTGGCAAGGTCTTGCCTTAGTAGGGATATCCTTTTTATTAAAAGATTCTTCATATGGTAAAGAAACAATATGTTGTTTTCTTTCCCAAAAGGCCTTGGGTAAATTACTACAGGTTTGTGATTTAAAATTTTCTTCTACATGTTTAATTTTTGTTTGAAGTTGGCTAGATTGCAATTGTCTTGCTATATTTGTTTTAACAATTTCTTCTTTAAGGAAATTGATTTGATTTTCCTTTAAATAGATTTTTTTGACTTCATTTAGAAGTTTGACTATAGGATTAGTTATGAATTCAAAGGTTACATTCTGACCTTTATAACAGGTAACAATATCATGTTCATCAATTTGTTTAATTGCATGAGTTTTCCTAAGAAAAGAGTGCCTAGTATAACGTGTTGTGATATTTCCTTTACTATTTGGAAGTGTAAAGGGAGAAAAACTTTATCTTTACAAATGTTTACATCGGTGACTTTATATGGTGTAGTGAGTGCTTTATTATTAGCAGCACTTAAAGTTTGCGTAATGTGTTCACAATATTTTAGTGGTATTAATCCTTCTTTTATGCAATTAAGATCAGCACCGCTATCAACAAGTGCTATTAAGTCTTGGATATAGAATTCATTGTTAATAAGTAAGTTGATCTTTATATACCATTTTTGGGTTACTATTAAATCCATTGTTTGTAGGAATTGATCGGTTTGGTTAGGAGACTCGTGATTAGTTTCCTTCAGCTCTTTGTCATCAAGCTCCTCCACCTTATTGTTCTGTTTTAACTTAGTTAGTCTGAAGTCTAGTATTTCATTTTCTTTTCTTAAAGTTTTTATTTCTATTTTTAATGTATTGATTTCTTGATGTTCTTGAATAGTTATTGGTTTCTTTTCTTTATTTCTGTATCTTTCAAGAACTTCAGAAAGTCTATAGACATTGTCTATTCTAGGTAATTTTTCTTTTTCTTTTGTAGTAACTATTAATTCTATTATTTTATTTTTTATTGTTGTATCCATTTCATTGCTCATTATATAGTCAGTAGACTTTTCTTTTCATCAGTAGTTAGGACGTAGAGTCCATTCATCTCTGCTATAGACTTATAATAGTTTAATTGATCAAGGGTACAACATTGACCATTACATTTCTGATATTCCTCTTCTTTAGAATCTTTTGAGGAAGAAGATTGGTCTTCTTCTGAAGTAGAATTAATCATTATTTTTAATAATGTTCTTCTGAGACCTTCGTCTTCAATTTCTTCGATTTTCTTTTTAGTATAGCATCTATTAGCATAATGGCCTAATTTACCACATTTATAACATTTTATATTCTTTTGCTTAGTTTTTGCATTATCTTTTCGATGAAATGGTTCTTTTTGTTCTTTATTTTTCTTTTTATTATAAACTTTATATCTTTTATTGTTTTGAGTAGGTTTTTTAAAGTCATTATTTCTTTTCTTAATATATTTTGGGGGTTTTGGCCCATCTATGACAAATTGGCTACAAAATTCTCCTAATTGCTTTCTTTCTGAGATTCGCTGGACCTTAATTTGTGTCTTAATTTTAAGTCATTACAAAGTGCTAGTCCTTCTTGAATACATGAATTTATTAGATTTTCATATGTATAGTTATGATATGGTATAGTATCATTGTTTTTATCTCTGAGAGTTTTCCTTACTCTCTCAGCAAAAAGATTTGGCAGTCCATCAATTAGTTTGGATTTCCAATGCACATTATTAGCATCATGAAGTAGCATTACCCTGCTTAAGAAGGTATCTTTATACCATCTAAAATGAGTTAAAGTCGGGCATTTTAAATTTTGAAGGAGAAATCTATTCTTTTCTCCATGATCTGTCACTCCTCCAGAGAAGTGTTCCAATATTGTCATCATTAATGTATAGACTGCATCTTGAGTTGGTACATTGTTTTCGATTTTAATGGCATTGAATATTTCTAATTTTTTTTTCTGATGTGATACAATGATCCCACCAGCCTTTTAAAATGCCAGTAAAACCGCAAGTAATAAAATTAGCTATGTCTTTGTCAGAATTATTATTCTGCTTACAGACAGTAGCGTACATCATCATTCTATGTAATTGATCATGAATTACTTTCTCAAAAGCTCCATCAATATTCCATTCATAGATAGAGTTTCCATGATACGAGTTTTGAACTAAGTCATCATTTTCTTCAAACAAAATATCCATTGGGGTTGGTCTTTTATAATAATACTTGTCAGCTCTTCTTCTTGGCTTAAAATCCAATTTATTTATTTCAGTAGGTTTCATACTTTCTCTAAAAGAGTCTACGATATCAATTATTTGATTTAAATCCAAGTTGTCTATATTATCTTTATTGGATATGTCTGATATTGATTCTTCAGGTTCGTCTAGCTCTTCATCTATGTCAGATGAATTTCCCTGGATAGTATTTAAATTAGCTTTTTTTAATTGCTCTATTAAAGAAGTAATTTCTTCTTTTGAGAATGAAATTTAAATCCAGTAACCTCTGGAGGCGATTTTATAGGAACATAATTTATTCTCTCTTCCTTCTTTAACAAAGGAGTTTCTAATTGTACAACTTGATTTAATTTATTTATCAATATTTCTATGGCAGATTCTATTCTAGTTAATTGTTGCCTTAGAACTTGGACATAAACATTAGTATAGTTATTTTGCTTGATTATCTTTTGTAATTCTTTTATTACTTCTTCTCTGGGCTCAGGTAAAACTTTGATTAAGGCTGCTGCTTCAGTGTACTCTGATGCAGTAGTGAGTTTTATGGTTTCGCCTGCATTAATTTTCTTACTATTAATGGTAGCCTAAGATTTATAATGTTCTTCAAGGACATTGAGTTTATTAAATTCATCATTTATATAGGTTTCTATGAACCATTCTGAAAAGAGTCTCAATTTATCTATTCGTGTAAGATGTTTATAATATTCATCTTTGTAATAGTATCTTTTTTCAATAGGAAAAGTTTTTTCAAACCATTGTTTGAAATGATTATGTTTATTATATTGGAGATTCAAACATATTCTTGGTAAGCTTCCAGGTGAAAAATCTATTAAATATTAAAATTCATGTCTGATTGTGTAGGAGAGCCTGGATTAGGCTTCTCATAAATTGGATGGGCTATTGAAGAATTAGATATTTTTATTCCTTGTACTTCCAATTCTTTATCTCTTCTCGTTTAATTACCACTTTTAATTGATTGGTTTTCAAAGTTAGAATTAGAATTTCTTGAACTAGAGATTCGAGTTATTATCTTTGGATTAAATTTAACTTCAACTTCTCCATCCTCAGTTTGAATTATTTGGTCTAAATCTGTTTCTATAATAGGTCTAGGAGGAATAGAGGAAGTTAGTAACCAATTTTGTGAAAAATTTATTTCTTCCCATTTCAAGATTCTATTTGTTGCTATATTTGAGGATAATAAATTTGTTTCAACCAAAATTGTTTTTCCTGGTTTAGTTATTTGCTTAGCTTTAGGTGCTAAAGTATTCAGCACTTTATAGTGAATCCTAAATATTATTGCAATTGTTTCAGATCCAGGCATGAAATTATAGCCATTCGTTTTTATATTTAGTGTGGCTGCCTCTAATATATTTGGATCTGTTAATGATAGACTTAAATTTGGATAAACATTAAAGTAAATCGGACCATGACAAAGGCTAGTTTGCATAACTTCCATTAGAAATTGAACATACTCTAAGCATCTAGCATCTCTTAGTGATGTTAGTAATGAAGCATTTAACCCTTGAAGTGTTAAAGGCTTTAAAGCTATTTGAATCAGCCCAATATGGATAAAATTGTATTTATTGATAAAGAGTAGTAAGTCTTCTTCATTTAATAGTTTTATTGATTGTTCGTTATTATCTACTTGGATTGATCTTTCCATGGTTTTGATTGCCACGGAGGATTTAAAATCAAACATTCCTATATTATAAATTTGCTTTGCTGGGACCTTCAGAATAGACCATTCATTAAGTCCTCTATTTCTGTAGGATATTCTATTAGATTAGAATTTTTAACAGATTTTCCTTTAGTTAAATTACGAGAAGTAGAACCTATTAGATCCATTTGAAGGCTTCGAGTAAAACTATTATGTACTCTTTTCTATGCAACTAATTGCTAAATTAACTTATCTTTATTTTAGACTAAGTTTAGATTACCTAATGTACCTTTAGTCTGTAAAACCTAGCACGACTATCACCGATTTACGGAGACTAAACGCCAGTTCGTCGGCAACAGATCCTACGCGACTTAGATGTCGTTCCACTAGGTGGAAGCCAGACCATGCAATACTTCAGCATCTAACCCTAATCTAAAGTAAAAACAAGTTAGCAAAGTAATTAATTACATGAGAAGAGCACAGAATATAATACCTTACTCAGCCATTCATTCATTACTAACCTCACTAAGAGATGCTAGATGCTTAGACTATGTTCAATCTCTAATGGGAGTTATGCAAACTAGCCTTTGTCATGGTCCAGTTTACTTTAATGTTTATCCAAATTTAAGTCTATCATTAACAGATCCAAATATATTAGAGGCAGCCACACTAAATATAAAAACGAATGACTATAATTTCATGCCTGGATCTGAAACAATTGCAATAATATTTAGGATTCACTATAAAGCGCTGAATACTTTAGCACCTAAAGCTAAGCAAGTAACTAAACCAGGAAAAACAATTTTGATTGAAACAAATTTATTATCCTCAAATATAGCAACAAATAGAATCTTGAAATGGGAAGAAATAAATTTTCCACAAAATTGGTTACTAACTTCCTCTATTCCTCCTAGACCTATTATAGAAACAGATTTAGACCAAATAATTCAAACTGAGATGGAGAAGTTGAAGTTAAATTTAATCCAAAGATAATAACTCGAATCTCTTGTTTAAGAAATTCTAATTCTAAGTTTGAAAACCAATCAATTAAAAGTGGTAATTATACGAGAAGAGATAAAGAATTGGAAGTACAAGGAATAAAAATATCTAATTCTTCAATAGCCCATTCAATTTACGAGAAGCCTAATCCAGGCTCTCCTACACAATTAGATATGGATTTTAATATTTAATGGATTTTTCACCTGGAAGCTTACCAAGAATATATTTGAATCTCCAATATAATAAAGACATTCATTTCAAATAATGGTTTGAAAAAACTTTTCCTATTGAAAAAATACTATTACAAAGATGAATATTATAAACATCTTACACAAATAGATAAATTGAGACTCTTTTCAGAATGGTTCATAGAAACCTATATAAATGATGAATTTAATAAACTCAATGTCCTTGAAGAACATTATAAATCTTGGGCTACCATTAATTGTAAGAAAATTAATGCATTATATCCCCAAGGCGAAACCTTAAAACTCACTACTGCATCAGAGTACACTGAAGCAGCAATCTTAATCAAAGTTTTACCTGAGGCCAGAGAAGAAGTAATAAAAGAATTACAAAAGGTAATCAAGTAAAATAACTATACTAATGTTTATGTCCAAGTTCTAGGGCAACAATTAAGTAGAATAGAATCTGCCATAGAAATATTGATAAATAAATTAAATCAAGTTGCACAATTAGAAACTCCTTAGTTAAAGAAGGAAGAGAGAACAAATTATGTTCCTATAAAACCGCCTCCAGAGGTTACTGGATTTAAACTTCATTCTCAAAAAGAAGAAATTACTTCTTTAATAGAACACTTAAAAAAGGCTAATTTAAATACTATCCAGGGAAATTCATCTCACATAGATGAAGAGCTGGATGAACCTGAAGAATCAATATCAGACATTTCCAATGAAGATAATTTAGACAACTTGGATTTAAATCAAATAATTGATATCGAAGACTCTTTTAGAGAAAGTATGAAACCTACTGAAATAAATAAATTGGATTTTAAGCCAAGAAGAAGAGCTGACAAGTATTATTATAAAAGACCAACCCCAATGGATATTTTGTTTGAAGAAAATGATGACTTAGTTCAAAACTCGTATCATGGAAACTCTATCTATCAATGGAATATTGATGGAGCTTCTGAGAAAGTAATTCATGATCAATTACATAGAATGATAATGTACGCTACTGTCTGTAAGCAGAATAATAATTCTAACAAAGATATAGCTAATTTTATTACTTGCCGTTTTACTTGCATTTTAAAGGGCTGGTGGGATCATTGTATCACATCAGAATAAAAACTAGAAATATTCAATGCCATTAAAATCGAAAACAATGCACCAACTCAAGATGCAATCTATACATTAATGATGACAATATTGGAACACTTCACTGGAGGAGTGACAGATCATAGAGAAAAGAATAGAACTCTCCTTCATAATTTAAAATGCCCGACTTTAACTCATTTTAGATGGTATAAAAATACCTTCTTAAGCATGGTAATGCTACTTCATGATGCTAATAATGTGCATTGGAAATCCAAACTAATTGATGGACTGCCAAATCTTTTTGCTGAGAGAGTAAGGAAAACTCTCAGAGATAAAAATAATGGTACTATACCATATCATAACTATACATATGGAAATCTAATAAATTTATGTAATCAAGAAGGACTAGCACTTTGTAATGACTTGAAACTAAGACACCAATTAAAGGTCCAGTGAATCTCAGAAAGAAAGCAATTAGGAGAATTTTATAGCCAATTCGCCATAGATGGGCCAAAACCCCCAAAATATATTAAGAAAAGAAATAATGACTTTAAAAAACCCACTCAAAACAATAAAAGATATAAAGTTTATAATAAAAAGAAAAATAAAGAACAAAAAGAACTATTTCATCGAAAAGATAATGCAAAAACTAAGCAAAAGAACATAAAATGTTATAAATGTGATAAATTAGGCCATTATGCTAATAGATGCTATACTAAAAAGAAAATCGAAGAAATTGAAGATGAAGGTCTCAGAAGAACAATATTAAAAATAATGATTAATTCTACTTCAGAAGAAGACCAATCTTCTTCCTCAGAAGATTCTGAAGAAGAGGAATATCAGAAATGTAATGGTCAATGCTGTACTCTTAATCAATTAAACTATTATAAGTCTATAGTAGAGATGAATGGACTCTACGTCCTAACTACTGATGAAAAGAAAAGTCTACTGACTATATAATGAGCAATGAAATGGATACAACAATAAAAAATAAAATAATAGAATTAATAGTTACTACAAAAGAAAAAGAAAAATTACCTAGAATAGACAATGTCTATAGACTTTCTGAAGTTCTTGAAAGATACAGAAATAAAGAAAAGAAACCAATAACTATTCAAGAACTACATCAAGAAATCAATACATTAAAAATAGAAATAAAAACTTTAAGAAAAGAAAACGAAACACTAGACTTCAGACTAACTAAGTTAGAACAGAACAATAAGGTGGAGGAGCTTGATGACAAAGAGCTGAAAGAAACTAATCACGAGTCTCCTAACCAAACCGATCAATTCCTACAAACAATGGATTTAATAGTAACCCAAAAATGGTGTATAAAGATCAACTTACTTATTAACAACGAATACTATATCCAAGACTTAATAGCACTTGTTGATAGCAGTGCTGATCTTAATTGCATAAAAGAAGGATTAATACCACTAAAATATTGTGAACACACTACGCAAACTTTAAGTGCTGCTAATAATAAAGCACTCACTATACCATATAAAGTCACCGATGTAAACATTTATGAAGATAAAGTTTGTATCCCTTTACACTTCCTAATAGTAAAGGAAATATCACAACACGTTATACTAGGCACTCCTTTCTTAGGAAAACTCATGCCAATTAAACAAATTGATGAACATGGTATAGTTACCTGTTATAAAGGTCAGAATGTAACCTTTGAATTCATAACTAATCGTATAGTCAAACTTCTAAATGAAGTCAAAGAAATCTATTTAAAGGAAAATCAAATCAATTTCCTTAAAGAAGAAATTGTTAAAACAAATATAGCAAGACAATTGCAATTTAGCCAACTTCAAACAAAAATTAAACATGTAGAAGAAAATTTTAAATCACAAACCTGTAGTGATTTGCCCAACTCCTTTTGGGAAAGAAAACAACATATTGTTTCTTTACCATATGAAGAATCTTTTAATGAAAAGGATATCCCTACTAAGGCAAGACCTTGCCAAATGAATAAAAAATACTTAGAACTCTGTAAAAAGGAGATTAATGATCTCTTAAATAAAATCTAATCAGAAAATCCTATTCCCTTTGGAGCTGCACAGCCTTTTATGTTAATAATGTAGCCGAAAAGGAACGTGGCGTTCCAAGATTAGTAATAAATTACAAACCACTTAATAAAGTATTAAAAAGGATTAGATATCCTATCCCCAATAAAAGAGACTTATTAAACTGAATAGTAAATGCTAAAATATTTTCAAACTTTGATTTAAAATCTAGATATTGGCAAGTACAAATAAGTGAGCAGGATAGATATAAAACTGCTTTCACTGTTCCATTTAGCCATTACGAATGGAATGTAATGCCTTTTGGATTAAAAAATGCTCCATCAGAATTTTAAAATATAATGAATAATATATTCATGTACCATACTAATTTTATATTATCTTATATTGATGATATTCTAGTATATTCTAATACCATAGATGAGCATTTTAAACATCTAAATATATTTAAATACCTTATTATAAAAAATGGTCCGATAATTTCCGCCCCTAAAATGAAACTATTTCAACAAGAAATAAGATTTTTAGGACATAATATTATCAATGGAACCATAATCCCAATAAACAGAAGCATTGAATTCGCTTCTAAATTTCCAGATGAAATAACTGATATAAAGCAACTGCAAAGATTTTTAGGCGCATAAAATTATGTAGCAGACTACTATAAAGACTTAGGCAAAGACACAAAAATTTTGTATGACAGATTAAGAAAAAATGCAAAAGTTTGGTCCAAAGAACATACTGTATCAGTAAAAAGAATAAAATAAAAGGTTTAAAATCTTCCTTGTCTACATCTTGCCAACCCTGACTGGTTCAAGATAGTAGAGACTGATGCTAGTAATATTGGATTTGGAAGAATCCTTAAACAATTAAACCCAAATAAAAAATTTGAGGAATTAGTTAGATTCCATTCTGGTAAATGGAATCCAACCCAGTATAATTATTCAACAATTAAAAAAGAATTTCTTGTCATAATAAAATGTATACATAAATTTCAAGATGATCTGCTTAACAAAAAATTCCTATTAAGGATTGACTGCAGTTCAGCTAAATCTATTATAGAAAAAGATGTTAAGAACTTGACTTCAAAACAAATTTTTGCTTGATGGCAAGCAGAGTTATCTATTTTTGATTTTTGATATCGAATATATTAAAGGCAGAGACAATTCTCTACCTGATTATTTAACCCGTGAATTTTTACAGTCTAATGCAGAGCTCTAGTGCAGGGAGAGACCGAGGGCGTGTGGAAGAGGCAAAACTCCCTGGCTTGTTTTATCAAAGCCTAATACGGGGAGGCCTTTAATAGCACCTAATTCTCCTAATTCTCCTTCATCTTCATCAGGCAATATTCCTGATAGGGAAGAATCTTCCCACCAATTTCAAACAAATAAAACTTCAACTTACAAAGAAATTCTTAAAGTTGAAGCAATATTCTACCAGAAAAATATATCAGAGTTAATTATAACTCTTGAAAGGAATGATATTCTAAAAATCAATAAGACATGGGAATTACTCCATAAATATCTTGAGAATTCTTACTACCTTACAATAGAAGGGAAATCTAGAAATATTCTTGAGGCCATACTAATGGTCACTAAATCTATAGAAGTAGAGCACTTCTACAATCCTCTTGACAAATCTGAAATCAATTACGGTAAAATTATCATTCGAGAAATTCTCTCACCTCAAACTTGGGGTTTCCATCCTAATAGAGCCAGAGTAATGAAGTTTGGAGAAAAAGAAATTTCTTTCAATTATTGGGACTATGTTTTCGCCTTCCAAAACATATTTTACTATGAAAATCCAAGGAGAAAGCATTCTTGGTTTATCCGAATTTGTCCGAATACCTTATCCAAAGAAATACCCTCCTGGTTCATACAATGGTGGCTTAAATTTGGCGCCGAACTTTCAATTCTACCTACTTCTATTCAAACTTATTTTCCTCTTTGGGTTGATTCTCACCCTCATCTCTCCACAATTGAATCTAGTCTTCTTTCAGGAGAGAGTACTTTACACTTTTTTGTCCAAAATGAAATCCCTTACATCTTTAAATGGACCATCACAGGTGAGTTTAATGAAAACAATTTTCCTGTCATCTCAAGAAAATTTTTGATCAAATGGTGGAACAAAATTGATGAGCAAGTAAAGATAACCGAAATAAAAGAAAAAATAAAACAAAATAATATTTTGCTCGAAAACAAAATTCAAAAGGAGCGCCAGGAAGAAAATTCACTTCTTAAGCTAAAAAATTCTCTGCAAAGGAAATACCCTATGATGACTGAAGAAGAATTGAAGAAAAGGTGTCTACAATACATGCAAGCACAATTGGACCAGACTTTCGATTCAGATAATCTTTCTTTGTGCTCTTCAAAGACGTCCTCCAAAACCATGGAAGAATTGGAGAAGGAACATAATCAAGACTCAGACGAAGAAATTCCACCAGATGCTCAAGATCCAAATCCTAATGATAATATCGATGACTATATTCATCAACTAATGAAGACCACCAAGAAGAAATAATTCTCTCCATGACATCACTTGCTCAGCTATCAGGTACGAAGGAATCCAGCCACGTCATCCACCAATCTACCACTAGATCAGAAAGAATATCTTTACACTTGAAGACAAAACTGATTGAGCTTCGAGGAGCCGTCAGTTTATTCCACCTATTTCACTTTAATAAAGTGAAAAGAAATAAAGCTGATGGGAATATCATCATAAGGGATCCTCTACTTTCAAGAGAATATCATCATGAATGCTCTCCTACTTTCAACAAAGTAAAAGAAAATGTAATCATGCCCCTTTTAAGCTGGCATGAAAGTTCGAGGCTCACTTATGCCTGTATAACGATGGAAGCTCTAATGAAGAGGGATCATCAACAAATATTCTCCACTTCTCTCCTTTGTAATTCCTTACTCATGTGCTGAGCCTTGTTCCTCTTGTATAATTACTCTTGTAAAATATTTTGGAGATATATAAAGTGTGCTTTAGTTTGGCTTGAAAATCTTGATTTTCGGTTTTCTCGTTCTCCTCTTCCTCCTCCTATTGAGAAAATCTTGGTTTTCGGTTTGCTCATTCTCCTCTTCCTCCTCCTGTTGGTATCTAAAATTTTATATGTTGGTAGCTTATTTGTTTGCATAAGTACATAAGTGACAAAATACATGATATTAGCAAATGATAGATGCAATTTATGCCTAGTTTTTCTTTCTTTTTGGCTTCGTAACTGCTTGATGCATAAATATGTCTAGATCTGCCTGGTGACAGTTAATTTTCATATACATGATGTTACATGAGAATGACTCTTGTGAATGTTTGTGAAAGCTGAAGGCTTTCTCAAGTGAACATATAAAAGAAGAATCCCAAAACTGAGCCTTTTCTGGACTTTGGGCCTAAGCCCTTAACTTTTCCAAAATAAATATATACAAAGACAGAGCTAGTCATGGTGTTTCTTTTTGAAATTTCTTGCTCTCCTCTTTTAGTTTTGTCAACAGAATGGTCTTCTCAAGTTCTCATTAATTCAATGACACTCCTAATTGCCTCTACTTCCCCTCAAAGTAGAGCAGCTGATAATGTTGGGTTTAAGTAAGGCTTTTGTTTTTTCAAATAAAAAAGGAACTCTTTCTTTTTTTCACCTCTCATGTCTGAAATAAATTTTAACCAAGTAATTGTCTTTATTTATAATATTGCTCTACACTACAGCAATGGGGGGGAGAGTAAAAAAGTTGAGATTGAAGTTTTTAAGCGAAGAAAGGAACAAGACTGTCGATAGTTCTCTTGAAATTGCCCTTGATATTATATCCTGTATCTTGTAATTGATTGGTTCAATAAGATCTCTCTCCCCTTCTGCCCCGAGGAAGTAGGCAATAGTCGAACCTCATTAAATCTTGTATTCTCGCTTTCTTTCTTTTATTTGCTTGTTCATTCGATCGGTGACTATTCTTTGGTGTTGCTATTTTATATTGCTGAGATTCCAATAACAGCTGCATACCTTCTCCACCCACAAGCTTAGAGCCCCAAGGCCTTAAGCCTGATGGTAAAGATTGGAGCTAAATTATGAGAAGTCCTGCGTTTCAAATTGAATCAAAAATGCTTACTAACAAGAACATATGGCTAACTCTCATATTTGTGCGGGAATTATCAAGGAAACATTTCCTTTGTCCACGGTAGACGCGCACGCATTATTTGCAATTTATGTGCATGTGCGTATGCGTGTGCTTGTAAATAGCACATCATAAGAAATGACCATGTATCTATTTTACATATATACTTTGATTTTTTTTTTCCTGGGAAAACTTGTAGGGTTTACATCATATTCCTTGGCATTATGTTTGGGTGGTCGTTAATAAAAAAAAGTTTTAATAACAAAATATTTTTCCTCTGCAGTGTGGCAAGCTTCGTTTGAGTGGTTTGCCAATTTTGTTGAAAAGTTTCTAAATGTCATCTCTGAATTTTGTTATGAACCTCAGAGGTACTTATCCCGAAATATCACTTGTTGTAAAATGCCGACACAATAAGAAAAAACACCGTGGGACTCTGCAACAGAAGCGTAGAATCGATCTACCACTAGCTAACAATAAAGACTAATCACCAAAAACACAAGAACATCAGATTTAACATAGTTCGGCACGTGTGTCTGCGTCTACGGAGAGGAGGGGAGAAATTATATTGAAAACAAAGAAGAAAATATAAAACTTACAAGAATATCTCTCTCACACAACTCTCAATGGTGAAAATCTCTCTTGACTTGCCTTCAAAGGTCACTTCTAAGAGATTTATATAGACTCCTAAGACCATCCTGCTCTAACACAAACTCCATCAATACGTACAACACCGCCTCAGAGAAAGAATGAAACTCGAATCTAACTTGAACTGGCAACAGAACTCGAAAAGGAAACTGTCAGAACCGTCATTAGTCGACTAGTCCACATTATTAGTCGACTAGTCCTGATCAATAGTCGACTATATAGTCGAATACTAAGATTACCTTACTATCTATTGTGCCATATTAGTCGACTTTTGAGCTGCCATTAGTCGACTAATTTGCATTAGTCGACTATCCTTGGCTATTAGTCGATTAGCCTGTACACAAACTGTGCAAACCTATTCGTTATTGATCTTTGAAGCTTGTAGGCACCTCCACCTGAACTGAATTCTTCTCTAATGAATATGAGGCACCTAAAATACTAATAATTTCCATTTTGACTCATGTTCATTGAGTTCTCTTGTAGAAATTGGCCTCTACTTCATTCATCGCGCTTTCTCTCCCCTTTTGTGACTTCACATGACTCCCTCCCAAGAGCCTATTCTCCACCTTACTTTGGAGAATCTGGATGAAATTTAGAGATGCTCTGAACTTTTTCGCCGGGATAACCTTTGTCATCATATATGCTGGATTTTTTTTTATACTAGTCTTTAACAAGTTGATTGCCTGGTCATCTACGACCCGCTGACATATCTTGTGATACCTCACATCATTGTGCTTCGTCCGCTTATGATACTTGTGATACTTGCAAGATGAATAGCATTCTGACATTCGCAATGAATCCAGACTGAATCCCGTATGATGCCAAAAAATCTCGACCAATCCTCTCAACCACAAAACTTCCTTTGATGCCTCAACTGCAGCAATGTACTCCGCCTCTGTCGTTGAAAGCGCCACTATGTCTTGCAACTCTGTCTTTCAACTAACAGTACACTCAGCTACTGTGAATACATAATCCGTCATAGATCTTTATTGATCATGATCTCCTGCATAATCCGTATCCACATAGCCTTGTAATACTCTAAGCTTCCTCGTTTCCAATATCTGAAACTCCAAGCCTAGTCACGCAGTCTCTCGTAGACATCATAGCACTCACTTCACTGCTTCCCAATGTTATTTTTCTGGATTTGACATAAATTGACTTACTATATTAACTGCATAGGCTATATCAGGCCTGGCGTAGACCATAACATACATGAGTGATCCACCGTAATAGCATATGGAACTCGAGACATCTCCTCCTCCTCTTCCGGTGATTGTGGACACTGCTTGGAGGATAACTTGAAGGGACCTGCTAAAGGAGTGGTGACCGATTTTGCTTCTGCCATGTTGAATCTTTCCAATACCTTGAAAGCGTAGTTCTCCTGGGATAGCCAAAGTTTGCTTTAATCTATCTCGAGTGATCTCCATACCTAAGATCTTAGCTTCTCCCAAATCCTTCACATCGAATTCCCTCTTTAGCTAAGCTTTAAGCTTCTGAATATGTACCTTATTTCTTGCAACAATCAGCACATCGTCCACATACAACAATAAATATGTCGGATCATCATTCTACTTGAAATAAACACATCTGTCATACTCACATCGAGTGTATTTAGCCTTGATCATGAAAGAGTCAGACTATTTGTGCCACTACTAGGAGACTGCTTAAGGTCATAGAGGGACTTCTTGAGAATATATACCTTATTTCCTTTACCTTTCTGAATAAATCCTTTAAGTTGCTTCATGTATATTTGTCCTCCAGCTTACCCTGCAAAAATATTATTTTACACCACCTACTCCAACTCTATATCAAACTGAGCGATTATCGCCAATAACATCTGAATAGACGTGCTTGACTACAGGAGAGAAGATCTTACTGTAGTTAATACCCTCCATCTGAGCATATCCTTTGGGAACTAACCTTGTTTTGTACTGCTTATTGTCCTTCTTGTGAAAGACCCATCTACAATCTATTGCCTTGAGATTCTTTGGAAGATCCACCAACTTTCATGTTTGATTTCTCTCCAAAGACTCCATTGTTGGCCCAAGAGGTTACACTCTCCATTTGTTTAGAGTTTTGAGGATAACAAAACACATAAGAGCTATATGGTACTAATTTCATGATGGCCATTGCTTAGCTATTGCAAGGTTTCCTAGGTTTTTAGAGCTAATAAGGCATATGGCGCATAAGGAAGTGTCATAGAAGAAGAAGGCTCTAGCATGGCAAAGAGAAGGCTCTAGCATGGTATTGCTTGGCTCAAGACTTTATTTAGATTTGTTTTTCATTTTTATAGTTTGTTAAAGAATAGTGAATAGGTTGAAGCTCATGTTCCTATACACAAGTTTTTGCGCACATGGTTTTTCCAAAAATTTCTCCTATATATATATACAAAATATTTTAAATAAAATTTATTACCTACAAACTACATTTTATGTATTATACCTAGTTATGATAAATACTATTTTGAAAACCATCAAAATCCCTTCAAAAATCTTTTCAAATTTCAAGTTTTGACCTGAGACGGTCGACCGGCCTGTCGACCGACTCTATGTCAGGTCAGATCGGTCGACCGGTCGGTCGACCGAGAATCTGACCGTTGGGTGCGTGCATGTGTGCACGTTTCTCGGTCGACCGGCGGTCGACCGAAACCCAATCTCGGTCGACCGCACGGTCGACTGATTGCAAGACAGTAACTCTCTGTTTGTTTCGGTCGACCGGGCGGTCGACCGTGGGCTGCAACGGCTCTTTTGTTTTGAAACCCGGTCGACCGGCCGGTCGACCGAGGCTGTGTTTTCTGCCTTAACGGCTATAATTTTTAAACACGTTTTTAAACGTGGGTTTTTCTCTAAACGAGTTTAGGGGCTGTTTTCTGGGTCAAATACTTCCTAATTTTCATTTTGTTAGTTTACTCTTTAATCCCTAACTCTATCCTATAAATAGGGGTGATTAGGGTTATGGTTTACACAACAATCATTTGCAAAATATTTTCAAGTTTAAAGGCTTTCAAAAGAGTTTTGTTCTCTGTTTTTGGGCTGAAAAATCTCTCATTTCTGAAGTTTTTATTTCAAAACTCTCTCAAATTTCATCTTCTTTTTTCACTTACAATACTTGAGATTCATCCTACACATTGTTCTATAAGGATCTTGTAAGGGAAAAAGGCTTTTGCAAAAGAGAGTTTGTGGTCTTTTGATCACCAAGAGATACTTGTATTCGAGATTGTGGAGTTGGGTACTCCGGTGTGATTGTAACTCTTTGTGAAGTTATAGCGGTTGGAAATCCTTCTGGGTGAAGGCGGGGACGTAGAGCTGGGTGCTCGAACCTCGGAAAAATTCTCGGTGTTTGCATTTGATTTACTTGCTTTTTGCTTTAATTTCTTACTTTATATTCATTGCTTCTTATTCATTGCTTCATTTACTTGCTCTATATATTCATTGCAACATTGTACTTGCTCTTCATATTCATTACTATATACACTTGTTTCATATTCATATTGTTGATCAAATACTCATACAACAAGATTACAATACGCACCTCAAACTCTTATCTAGAGGAATCACGAGGAAGGAGTTCAGAGCCCTTCACGGGGTATTCGGCTTCTAGTCTTGTTTTTGGTGATCGTTGCATCATAACATTTTTAATTGTGCATTGAATAGCATTATCACCTATTCACCCCCTCTAGGTGATTTCATTGGTATCAGAGGTAGGACTCTAGTTTGTGGCTTAACATCCTTGGAGAGATCCTAAAATTTTGCTAATCACTATTTGCATACTTTCATTCATACACTAGTAAAAATGGCCGACAACATTAAGACCCCTCCTAAATTTGATGGACTCAACTTCCCCATTTGGAAAGTTAGGATGACTATTTTTCTTCAATCTCTAGGTAGTCTAGTTGCTAAATCTTTGACCAACCTTTTATTAGACCCGAAAGTGAGGAGCACACTTAGTCCGAACTTACCTCCAAAGAATATGAGGCTAACTCTAAGGCTCAAAATTCCCTTCTCACAACCTTGAATGAGGATGATCTTACACGGGTTATACATTACCAATCCGTCTATGAGATTTGGCAACATTTGTTGGTCACACATGAAGGGACATCACAAGTCAAGAGAGCTAAAATAGATCTCTTGAGGTCTCAATATGAAAGTTTCAAAATGCTTGAAGATGAGTCTATTGATTCTATGATTACCAAGTTTACTAAGATTACTAATGCCCTTTCTTCTCTAGGTGATGATATAAGCAACGACCAAAAGGTGCGCAAATTGATACGAGCTCTTCCTTCATCATGGGAGATCAAGGCAACCACCTTAAAGGAGTTGAATGGTAAAGATGAGATGGATCTCATAAGTCTTATTGGAAACCTTAAGACTCATGAGATGGAGAAGAAGGCAAGAGAAGAAGCGGTACCTCAAAAAAGAAGTTCATAGCTTTTAAGTCTTCCAATTCCAACTACGATGAAGAAGATGATGAAGAGCTATCTCTCGTTATAAGAAATGCAAAGAGAATATACCGCAAGAAGAAGCTTGATTATAGAAGACAAATGGAAGGGAAGGAGGAGAAAAGATTCATATGCTACAATTGCCGGAAACCCGAACACATGATGGCCGATTGTCCCGATTTCAAGAAAAAGATAATCTCCTCCTTGAAGCTAAAGAGGCCGGTTGAAAAGAAGGTATACAAAGCTACTTGGGATTCAGAAAGTGAATCCAAAGATGAGGTCGACACGGCAAATATGTGTTTCATGGCAAACACACCCAAGGTAACATCTCAATCACTTGATGTTGAAAATGAAATAAGTAGAGAAATGTTAGATCATGCTTTTGTTGATCTTTTAGAAAGCTATGATAATAAAAAGGTAGAGTGTTCAAATTGAAAAAGGAAGTTGAGATGCTTAAAAATCAACTTGCAATTGTTTCAAAAGAAAAGGAAGAACTTTCTTCTAATCTTGTTTCAACTAAAAGAGAATTTGATGCTTATAAAGTTGCTTGTAAAGCTAAATTTCCAAAAATAGATGAAAATGAATTGTCCTTGTTAAAAGTTAAAATTAATGATTTTGAAAATGTTTTAAAAGATTATGCTTTCAATACTACTAAATTAGAGGAAATGTTTTCAAAGAAACACACTCCACATGCTAAGAATGATAAAACAACCCATGCTAAAAATTCTCATGCTCATCATGTCAACACTTCACCTAACACTCATGTTAAAACTACTCATGCTCACAAAACACATGTTCATAAGCCACCCACTCATTATGCATTTAAATATGGAAGAGTTTATAGATGTACTTATTGTGGTCGGAATGAGCATTTAGCTAAATTTTTTTATGACCAAATAAATAGAATAAATAATCTTGTGTGGGTTCGTGACACTAACTCTTTAGGATCCAAGAAAATGTGGATACCAAAATCAAGTCCTAAATTATTTGATGTAGGTATACACCAAGGCTCCAAGACGTAAGGAGCGGTGGTACCTTGATAGTGGTTGTTCAAGACATATGACATGGGATATCAACAACTTCATTACCCTATCAAGGTACGTTGAAGGTGGCACCGTCACCTTTGGAGATGACTCCAAGGGCACCATCATCGGTATAGGTAACATTCAAATTGGTGCATCTCCTATTATAGAAAATGTTGTTCTTGTTGATGGACTTAAACATAACTTGCTTAGTATAAGTCAACTTTGTGATCGTGGTCTTAAAGTTGTGTTTGATGATTCCTCTTGCAAAATCTTTGATTGTAAAACCAATGATTGTATTCTCACCGGTTTTCATGATAATAATGTCTATATCATTGACATGCTTAATTGGATTGTTCTACGAAATGCTTGAATGCTTTTGATGAGACTTCTGGCTTTGGCATAGAAGATTAGGACATGCATCTTTTGATCATCTTGCTAGGATTAATTCTAAGGAATTGGTGAAGGGTATTCCTTACTTGAAGTTTGAAAAAGACCGCATTTGTGGTGCGTGCCAACTTGGGAAACAAACCAAGTCTTCTTTCAAACCAATCAAGGATATCATGTCAACTAGGCCATTAGAATTAATTCACATGGATCTTTTTGGACCAACTAAAACTATAAGCTTAAATGGTAGTAGATATGCATTTGTTTTAGTTGATGATTTTTTCCGGTTCACTTGGGTTTTCTTTTTGGAACACAAAGATCAAACTTTTTTCGTTTTTTAAGATTTTTCGAAAAAGGGTTGAAAAAGAAAAGGGTTTTTTGATTTTGAAAATAAGAAGTGATAGAGGTGGTGAGTTTGTTAACCAACTCTTCATGACTTATTGTGATGAAAAGGGAATCAAGCATGAAATGTCATGTCCTAGAACTCCACAACAAAATGGAGTAGTTGAAAGGAAGAATAGAACTCTTCAAGAGATGGCTAGGACTACGATAAGTGAATATGACCTCCCTCAATATCTATGGGCCGAGGCCGTAAACACCGCATGGTACATATCAAATCGTATTTATTTGTGTAAAATTTCTTTCAAAACCTCTTTTGAAATTTATCATTCAAGAAAACCAAATGTTTCATATTTCAAAGTTTTTGGATGCAAGTGTTTTGTTTTGAATACTAAAGATAACTTGGGTAAATTTGATGCTACGGCTTATGAAGCAATATTTGTTGGATATTCTACTACTAGCAAAGCTTATAGAGTATTCAATAAATCTTCTCTTACCATTGAAGAATCCATGCATGTTAAATTTGAAGAATCTAATGTTGTTGTTAAGAATGTTGTAGAGTTTGACTCATTATGTGAGGACATGGAGAAGATTTCCTTGAAGGACTCACCCATTCAAGAAGAAAAGTAAGAATCCATTGGTGAAGTTCAAAAGGATGAAGTGGAAAGCTCTCAACCGCTTCCTAAAGATTGGAGATATGCTACAAATCATCTCAAGGATCTCATCTTAGATAATGTATCTAAAGGGGTAACAACTCGCTCCAAACTCCATGACTTGTATGGTAACTTTGCATTCATTTCTCATTTTGAACCCAAAAACATCCTCGAAGCCGAGGGTGACTCATATTGGTTGCTAGCAATGCAAGAAGAGCTCAATCAATTTGAGCGCAACCAAGTTTGGCATCTTGTTCCTAGACCCCACGATCGACCAATAATTAGTACTAAGTGGAGTTTTAGGAATAAGATGGATGAGTCAGGAAATGTTATTAGGAATAAAGCTAGGTTAGTGGCCCAAGATTACACTCAAGTTGAAAGAATTGACTTTGAGGAGACCTTTACACCCGTAGCACGGCTTGAAGCCATACGGATGACACTAGCTTTTGCATCTTTTAAAAATTTTAAACTTTTTCAAATGGATGTAAAAAGTGCATTTTTAAATGGTTTTATAAATGAAGAAGTTTATGTTGAACAACCTCCCGGTTTTGTTGATCATGTTCATCCTAATTTTGTTTTTAAACTTGATAAAGCTTTGTATGGATTAAAGCAAGCTCCAAGAGCTTGGTATGAAAGGCTTTCTAGTTTCCTTATTTCAAATGATTTTGTTAAAGGCGAAGTAGACACAACTTTATTTACTAAGCATGTTGATAATGACATTCTTATAGTGCAAATTTATGTTGATGATATAATTTTTGGCTCTACTAATGAGTTTCTTTGCAAGGAATTTGAGAAATGTATGCAACGTGAATTGAGATGTCTTTAATGGGTGAATTAAATTTCTTTCTTGGACTCCAAATCAAGCAAATGCAAGATGGAATATTCATATGTCAAGCCATGTACGCAAAGGAACTTATAAAGAAATTTGGACTTGAAGGTTCGAAAGCTTGCAACACTCCCATGGCAACTACAACCAAGCTTGATAAGGATGACCAAGGTAAGTGTATTGATATTAAGTTATATAGAAGCCTGATTGGTAGTTTGTTGTATTTAACGACTAGTAGGCCGGATATCATGTTTAGTGTGTGTCTTTGTGCTAGATTCCAATCGTGTCCTAAAGAGTCTCATCTTATTGTGGTAAAACGCATCATTCGTTATATTAAGGGCACTATTGGAATGGGTCTTTGGTATCCGAAAACCGGAGATTTTTAATTGACGAGTTATTCGGATGCCGACTATGCGGGTTGTAGAGTGGATAGAAAGAGTACTAGTGAAAATGTCAATTTCTTGGTAATTGTCTTGTTTCATAAGAAACAAAATTCGGTAGCTCTCTCAACCGCCGAGGCGGAGTATGTTGCGGCGGGGGCTTGTTGTGTACAAGTCCTTTAGATGAAACATACTCTCCTTGATTATGATTTACATTATGACCATATAAAAATATTTTGTGATAATACTAGTACTATTCATATGACTAAGAATGCAAATCAACATAGTAAGACCAAGCACATTGAGATCAGATATCACTTTCTTAGAGATCATTTTGAGAAAGGTGATATAGAGATTGATTATGTTTCTTCAGATTTGCAACTTGCCGATATTTTCACTAAACCACTTGATTTTAATAGATTATCCTTTATATGTGGTGAACTTAATGTTTGTGTTATTGAATAAAATGTTTTTCTTGTTTCTTTATCCCTTTTTGATGTATGACAAAAAGGGAGAGAAATATGAAGGTTTCAATTATATGGTTTTGGTTTTGCAAAGTGTTTTGCAAGTGTTTTTTAGTCTCATGGCTTTTGTTAGCAATTCAAATTGTTTTTTTAGTCTCATGGCTTTTGTTAGCAATTCAAATTGTTTTACTTATTTAAATATAGCATAATTTGAGGGGGAGTTTTCATCTCTCTTTTATCTTGTTGACATAGCCTATTTGTTTTCTCATTATCAAAAAGGGGGAGATTGTTGGCCCAAGAGGTTACACTCTCCATTTGTTTAGAGTTTTGATGATAACAAAACACATAAGAGTTATATGGTACTAATAAGTTGTTTAAGATGAAGTTTCAGGTTTGTACTATTCACGATGGCCATTGCTTAGCTATTGTAAGGTTTCCTAGGTTTTGGAGCTAATAAGGCATATGGCGCATAAGGAAGTGTCCATAGAAGAAGAAGGCTCTAGCATGGCAAAGAGAAGGCTCTAGCATGGCATTGCTTGGCTCAAGACTTTATTTAGATTTATTTTTCATTTTTATAGTTTGTTAAAGAATAGTGAATAGGTTGAAGCTCATGTTCCTATACACAAGTTTTTGCGCACATGGTTTTTCCAAAAATTTCTCCTATATATATATACAAAATATTTTTAAAAAAATTTATTACCTACAAACTACATTTTATGTATTATACCTAGTTATGATATATACTATTTTGAAAACCATCAAAATCCCTTCAAAAATCTTTTCAAATTTCAAGTTTTGATCTAAGACGGTCGACCGGCCGGTCGACCGACTCTATGTCAGGTCAGATCGGTCGACCGGTCGGTCGACTGGGAATCTGACCGTGGGTGCGTGCATGTGTGCACGTTTCCCGGTCGACCGGCGGTCGACCGAAACCCAATCTCGGTCAACCGCACGGTCGATTGATTGCAAGACAGTAACTCTCTGTTTGTTTCGGTCGGCCGGGCGGTCGACCGTGGGCTGCAACGGCTCTTTTGTTTGAAACCCGGTCGACCGACCGGTCGACCGAGGCTGTGTTTTCTGCCTTAACGGCTATAATTTTTAAACACGTTTTTAAACGTGGGTTTTTCTCTAAACGAGTTTAGGGGCTGTTTTCTGGGTCAAATACTTCCTAATTATCATTTTGTTAGTTTACCCTTTAATCCCTAACTCTATCCTATAAATAGGGGTGATTAGGGTTATGGTTTACACAACAATCATTTGCAAAATATTTTCAAGTTTAAAGGCTTTCAAAAGAGTTTTGTTCTCTGTTTTTGGGCTAAAAAATCTCTCTCATTTCTGAAGTTTTTATTTCAAAACTCTCTCAAATTTCATCTTCTTTTTCCACTTACAATACTTGAGCTTCATCCTACACATTGCTCTATAAGGTTCTTGTAAGGGAAAAAGGCTTTTGCAAAAGAGAGTTTGTGGTCATTTGATCACCAAGAGATACTTGTATTCGAGATTGTGGAGTTGGGTACTCCGGTGTGATTGTAACTCTTTGTGAAGTTATAGTGGTTGGAAATCCTTCTGGGTGAAGGCGGGGACGTAGAGCTGGGTGCTCGAACCTCGGAAAAATTCTCGGTGTTTGCGTTTGGTTTACTTGCTTCTTGCTTTAATTCCTTGCTTTATATTCATTGCTTCTTATTCATTGCTTCATTTACTTGCTCTACATATTCATTGCAACATTGTACTTGCTCTTCATATTCATTACTATATACACTTGTTTCATATTCATATTGTCGATCAAATACTCATACAACAAGATTGCAATACGCACCTCAAACTCTTATCTAGAGGAATCACGAGGAAGGAGTTCAGAGCCCTTCACGGGGTATTCGGCTTCTAGTCTTGTTTTGGGTGATCGTTGCATCATAACATTTTTAATTGTGCATTGATTAGTATTATCACCTATTCACCCCCCCTCTAGGTGATTTCATCCATCTCCTATTTTATGGCTGTAAACTTGTCGCTATCATCTGCCTCGATTGCCTCACTGTAACTGCTAGGATCTCTTGCTTCTGGTACCAATGTGAGAGACATGATCATCTTCTCAGTCATACCTTGTTGGTGGCACCGTAACTTTGACTGACCTTCTTAACGGTCTAGGTTGCTTCTGAGTAGCCTCCTATTCATCTCCATCTAAATCTAAGGATTCTTATATAACCCATTAAGCTTTTAGAGTAATCTAAGAACTCAACTCTTTTTACCTGAATGTTTGCTGGACTATCTGGAGCCCATCTTACACTTTATCCCCGTCTCTGACCTTTCTTACAACATTGATTCTTCATCAAAGACCACATCTTTGCCGGTGAATGCGCTCTTTTTCTCCGGATCCAGTCTGAATTCCTTAACTCCTTCGGTGAATCTATTGAAGTTTCACTTCTTAGACTTGGACTCCAATTTGTTTATTTTCTAACTATTAACCGAATTATACATCGGGCAATTGAAAATCTGCATGGCTGAATAATCCACAGACTCTCCTCACCATATCTCTTCTGCGATCTGGAGATTAACGGTTGTAGATGGTGACCTGTTTACAAGATAGCATGTATGACTCACCACTTCTTCCCAAAATCTTTCTGATAAGTCAGCTTGTAACATGATACTAAGAGATACCCTGTAAGTATCTGATTCATGTGTTCTGCTTTCATTATGTTCTGGTCGCCCTGGAATACTTAACTGGTGTTCAATGCCTTAACCTACCAAGTAAGCCTGAATTCTGCGGAGGTATACTCATCTCCATTGTCAGTCCTCAAGACTTTCACCTTTCGCCCCTTCTGATTCTCCATCATAGTTTTTCACTCCTTAAACTTCTGAAATACTTCCTATTTCTGTTTGAAGAAGTATACCTAAACTTTTCTAGAGAAGTCATCTATGAACGTGACATAGTACTTAGCATACCAATGGATGCTACTGGCGAAGGTCCCCACATATCCGTGTGTATGAGATCTAGAAAGCCCTTTGTCTTGTGATGTGATGTAGAGAAATCTACTCTACGCTATTTACCTATGATGCAAAATTTACAAAGACAGAGTTTGCAATATTTGATACCTGATAGAGCACCTTTGTTGTATAGGGTTTGAAGACCTCGCTGGCTCATGTGTCCAAGGTGCATGTGCCAAAGTCTTGTAGTATCCTCCTTCTCTGTTGCTGTTGAAGCATCACCAACAATAATACTCCCCATCATCTTGTACAAGTTTCCCATCATTCTACTTTGAGAATCGTAATGGAGCCCTTGGTAACTTTAATACCTTCATCTGCACCTGAAAACTTGCACCCTTGAGCTTTAAAAGCTCCCAGCATGAGAAGATTCTTTCTTAAATATGGAACATGATGCACGTTCGTGAAGGTTCAAATCTGTCCATCAAACATCCTCATACGAATATTACCAATGCTAACTGTCTTGCACATGATATCGTTACCCATCAGGACATAGCCTCCATCGAAAGGCTTGTATATACTGAACCACTCCCTTTTTGGGCACATGTGGTATGTGCAGCACCCTGAGTCAAGTAACCAATCATCTAGTACTTTTTTTTTCTGACTGAGCTGTCAAGACATCATATGGATTCTCATCTTTTTTTCAACAACACCGGCTTGTTCTGACTTTTCACTGGTACTAACCCCATCAGAATTCTTACCGTATTTCTTCTTTAGCATCTCATTGTATTTCATACAATTTTTTTATGTATCCTGATTCTTGCAGTAGTAGCAAGCATTACTGCTAGAAGCATCTGGATCCCTTTTGAGTCCCCCTACTCTTTGATCTCCCATTTGGCCCATGACTATCAGTCTTGAAACCTCCTCTATGGAATCTGTTTTCTTCATCAACTCGTTATTCTGAAGTATCTGTTGGACGTCTTTCAACTCTAAGTTTTCTTTACCATACATGATGGTGGTCGCCAAGTGATCATAACTTGATGAAAGATAAAAGAGTAATAAAGAGCTTTATCTTCTTCTTCTAGCTTTACCAGCAGAGCCAACAAGTCGCTCAAAATCCTATTGGAAGTATTTAGATGTTGTAGAGTAGGTGTAGCTTTCTTCATCCGAAAGTTGTATAACTGCTTCTTCATGAGGATCTTATTCAACAACTCTTCGTCATGTAAAAGCTCTTCAGTCTACACCAAAGACCAGCAATTATCTCCTTATTTATGATATTGTAGGGGACCTCATCAGATAGGCATAATATGATCATCGCCTTTGCGCGAAAGTCAATATCGTTTCCCTCATCATCCTCCAACTTTGATGACTTCTTCTAAATACCAGCAAGTGTAGGATCCTAGAGGGGGTGAATAGGGTAAAGAGTAATTTTAAAATTAACATACAGAATAAAGAAAACTATAAAGACAGTTAGGCTGGTAGGATCACCCATTTGTTTGTGAGATTAAAAGTGAATTGCAGTTTGGTGGTAAAATCAATAGAGAGCAGAGAAGAATAATGTAGTAGATAAAATGAGATTAACATCAGGTATACAATACTTGAATCAACAGAGACGGCACAACAATTTTAGGATGGTTCAGAAAACTTCCTACGTCCACCACCTAGAGGTCTTCACTCTAAGATTCACAAATCCACCATAAAACTTCTTCCCGAAGTAAGGATTACAACCACCGATATTCTACCTAGAGCTTCAATTTTCTAACCACCAAGATACTACCCGATATTGGATTTTCACAACACCTATGAGATTCAGAAATTGAATGAAAATGATTGATTCAACAACTTTTGATTTGAAGAAATCTGAAATTTAAAGCTTTGAAGAGTGAAAAGTTCAGTTTTTGGTCACTATTTTTGTTCACTAATTTTCTGATTGAGGTAGTTCTTATAACAGTGAATAAACAAGACCCTATTTAAGGAGCAAGGCAGCAAGGAGATGAAATCCAATTGTTAGAGTGAGAGGCATCTTCATCAACTCGTTAGAGCAATTAATGTAGCCAGAAAAGAGATCACAAAATTAGGCACATATCTTAGCATTAAATGCCTCTGCTGCAGTTTAACAGAGAAGAAGGGATAGGGGCCTAACAGAGAGGGAAAGAGGATAAGACTTCTCCAAAAATATATACCCAACGGCTCTAGACTACAGTCGTAAAAACTGGACAGATATGGGGCTGGCAAGGCTGTCAGTAGCACAAGAAAAAGTGAGAGAGACAGATTGTCGTAAATAGAATAACCCTTAGCTACAACTGTAGGGTAGTACAGTCCACTTGTGTGAGAAGTTAACTCAAATAATGGGGGACACAAGAAGTAAAATATAACCCATATGGTACTAGAAAGAAGTGACCACAATCTGCTGACACAAAAACCAGAGCCAACGACAGAACAGAAACGAGACAGAAATTTTTCAGATAACCTATTCTGGACAAAGCTGGTAGAATGAGACTGAGTGGTAGTATGAGATGGTAGAATGAAAATCTTACTCAGAAATTGTACTAAGTGGAACTAAGATTATAATAACTTATTTGTGCCAATAAATGATGATAATAAAATCACTATTTGATAACTTACATAGTTTCTATTTTGTGTGAAAATATGACTCAAATGTTCTTTAGCTCCTTCTTGCTCTTCATAGTTTGATGTTGCTTGAGTTTGGGTCAATCTTGTGGAGCTTGATTAACTTTTCTCCAATAGCTCTTGTAGCTTAATATTACTAGAAATTTGTGGAGCTTTAATTATTTCTTCCATCCTTCATATGTATATAGCAATGTTTGCTCAATTTCATCTAACCCCAACACAAGTCTTACTCTAAAATAAGACTTCACTACTAATCTAACTTATTAATAGCTAAATTTATAGATTAATTACATCATCAAAATTATAGGAGTTGCAATCTCCCCCTTTTTAATGATGACAACTTATAAATTTGATTGGAAAAATAATAACATTGTAAATAGGAAAATTAATTAATACCTGTGAAGATCCCCTTATTTACCTGCCAATGTGCCAAGAGTGGTTAGAGAGAAAAGATCCCTTATTAAATTCAATCCATGGCATCATAAATTTTACAAGCACAAGTGTACAGGCTTGTGCATATAGTTAATCTCACAAATTTAATATGCACATTTGTAGATGGGTAACCCTTAATGATGCCCACACTATATCTGAACTTATCAGTGTAAAGTAGTATCAGTAATTATCAGTGTGTTAACATGTGCATGTTTTCATATATGTGTACATGTTTGTGACTTCAAATATGAGCAAATTTGTCCTTGGACATGATACAAGTATATGCAACATGTCATGTATCCAATCAAGTAACCAGTCGATAAAAATCTACATGTATCCAATCAATAATCAGTAAAAATATATCAATAATCAATAAAAATATCTCCCCCTTTGGCATCAGCAAAAAGTAAAGGGGGAAAAGCATGCATAAATAATGAAAGCATACATGCATGAAGATGTAAATAGCAAGCATATCATAGCTTGGAGATAAAAACATAAAATAGAAAATTAAACTAACTTAGCAAGAGTATGAAATATAGGTATTAAAGACCAGCAGAGAAACTAGATGGTATTAGGTAGAGGGGAAAGGTTTCGTGGAAGAAGATTTGGTTATGGATCCGCAATATTAGTGCAAATATTCTCAGTCCAAGTCTATTGGCCACTTGCCCTTGTCCTGTGGATCCTTACATGCATCATCAGAATTTAGAGTGAAAGAAGTGTCTGAGCTGCTGCTAGGAGATGAAACTTTTTGATGGAGTAATTGTAACCCAATTTTTTTAACAACCACCTTAGATTCTTCTTAATTTAAGAAAGATCATCCTTTACAGACTCCTTCATTTTCCTGAAGCTCTCCTTCAATCCAATAACTTTCTTCTCCAACTTGGTGTACTCTTTCTTAGTAGCCATTCTACTAGGTTCTCCTTCAGAACCTGAACTCACTTCCACAGCCTTCTCCTCCTCTTTATCAACTTTCTTTCTTTTCCCTCCTAGTATCATCCCATGGTTACTCCTTTACAATCTAGCATCTTCTGCAGCTTCAGTTTCACCATTTATAGTTTTAGGGAAGTTGTGTCTAGGTAGAAACATTTTGTTGATAGTAGATGGCCTAAAACTTTCTTTATCCAGGGAAGGATTAGTGTCAAGCTCAATCTCATAATACGTGAACACTTTGATTATTAGATAAGGAAAATCGAGTTGTTCACGGGGCACAATCATAGAATCTAAAATGAAATGCGACAGATTGAAGTTGGTTAATATGAGCATAGCATAAAGGAGCAATAAGTAGTCCATCTTAATGATATGATAATGACCTTCTTGAGGTAAGAAATTGAACTGTGCTATCTTTGCTAACACATGGGCTCTGGGAGTGAGACACTTGATAGGAAAATAATTTTCAATATCAGAAACTTCATCAATTCTAACCCTAAATAGCATAGTGAGAGCCTCTAATTTATTTCAATTTAGAGATGCAAAGGTCTTACCATAAATCCTTGGTCCTGTTGCAGTAATTCCCAGTATATCTCCCAATTTTGTTTCTCCCAAAGTAATCATGATGCCTTTGACTAAAGAAAATAAAGTAAGAGGATCCGGAGATCCAGTGTCCAGTATAGCCCCATCGAGTAGACGACCGATCACTCTTCCCCCACCAACAATGATCTGCAACTTCTGCCAGAGGATGGGACATCTACGGAGGAATTGCAAGTGGGCTAATGGCCAATGCCTCGCTTGTGGATCCGGAGATTATCAGTTAGCAGACTGCCTGATGAAAGGACAAAGGAGCACCATTCCCACCCTTTCGCACCTGTAGTAAAGAAGAACCCTGCACCTGCAGGTAGAGGTACTCCACTTCTCCCGCAACGTCAGTTGTTCGAACAGGCTCAGAGGAGAACCGGAGCAGGACGTGGGAGAGGCCATGCTTTTAATTTGACTGCAGAACATGCGGAGGCATCAGAGGAGGTGGTAGCAGGTACCATTATGGTTCAATCTTTTTCAGTTATATCGCTAGCTCCGCATTGCTACGTTTCCACTAGATTTGTCAAGATGCATTCTATACACTATGATGCATAGACACATAGTGGGAGATTAGTACTAGGAATGAGATTACAACTATTAATAGGGTATTAAATCGTGCCATGTAGAAGTCTATGGGAGAAAGTTAAGTGCATACATGCTTGTGATAGACACTAGTGGATATGACGTGATTCTAGGCATGACATGATTTAGCAAATATCATGCAATGATTGATCGCCGAAGCAAGAGTGTGATGTTCAGAATTCTGCACCAGCCAGAGTTCCAGTTCGTTAGGAAACCAAAGGCGTCCAGGCAGCAGCAACAAGGGAATTATGTCACTATCAAAGCTCAGGAGGAGCCGATACCAATAGTGAAAGAATTTCTTGATGTGTTCCCAGAAGATCTACCAGGACTTCCGCCAGATTGAGACGTGGAGTTTGTCACAGAAGTCATTCTGAATACGGCCCCAGTCTCTAAGACACCGTATCAGATGGAACCTTTAGAGCTAGCAGAATTGAAGAAGCAGTTGCAGGAGTAATTAGATAAGGGATTCATCAGACCCAGTGTTTCACTGTGGGAAGCTCCGGTGTTGTTGTAAAGAAGTAGAATGGTAGTAGGAGAATGTGCATTGATTATCAAGATCACAATCAAGAACAAATATCCTTTGCCCAGGATAGATGACCTATTCAATCAACTTAGTGGAGCTAAGGTATTCTCAAAATTAGATCTCCGGTCTGGATATTATCAGCTGAAGGTGAAAAAGGAGGACATTCTGAAGATGACCTTTAGGACTCGTTATGGTCATTATGAGTTTCTAGTGATGTCTTTTGGAGTGACCAATGCTCCAACAATTTTCATGAACTTGATGAATAAGGTCTTCTCTCTGTTCTGAGATAAATTTGTGGTCATATTCATTGATGATATTCTAATTTATTCTAAGAATGAAGAGGAGCATGCAAAACACTTGAGGATTGTGTTGCAGATCCTTTGGTAGGAGAAACTTTATGTCAAACTGAGTAAGTGTGAGTTCTGGTTGAAGAGTGTGGCATTTCTGGGACATATTGTTTCAGGAGAAGGCATCTCAGTGGATCCCAATAAGGTTCAGGTGGTGAAAGATTGGCCCGTTCCAAAGTTGGCAACCAAAATTAGGAGTTTTCTGGGGTTAGTTAGATATTATCAGAGGTTCGTGCACGACTTTTCAAAAATTGTTGGATCTCTAACCAAGCTTACCCGAAAAGGGAAAAAGTATATATGGACAACAGAGTGTGCCGATGCTTTTGAAGAGTTGAAGAACAAATTGATGTCGGCTCCAATCTTGAAGATACCTGACGAGACTGGAGGTATGGTCATATATAACGACGCATCGGGACGACGACTGGGCCGTGTACTAATACAGCATGGACAAGTGATAGCCTATGCGTCCAGATACATGAGAAAAATTATTCTACACATAACCTGGAGCTGGCAGCAGTAATTTTCACCTTGAAAATTTGGAGGCACTATTCGTTGGCCGATCAAGTGATGATTTACACTGACCATAAGAGTTTGAAATATATATTCACTTAAAAGGAGCTGAACATAAGGCAAAGGCGGTGGCTAGAGTTGATGGCTGATTACGACATTGATCTACAATATCACCCTGGGAAGGTCAATGTAGTACCGGATGCTTTGAGCAGGAAGCCTGGAGCTTGTATGGTGATGCAGATTACTCAGCAAAAAGAATTGCTTGAGGAGATGAGACTGATGGAACTGATGGTGACACGGGGGACTAATGCTTCCAGACAGTTGATGACTTTACAATTTCAGTCAACCTTGTTAGAGAAGATCAATGAGGCTCAAAGTGGGGACCCTAAGATACAAGAATTCAGAAATCAAGTAGAGGCTGGACTGAGGACGTATATGCAAATCCATGGAGATGGGACACTCCATTTTGGTGACAGAATTTGTGTACCGAAAGGAGATGTTTGAAAAGAAGTTTTATCTGAAGCTCATAACTCAGCATATTCCATACATCCAGGAGGGATAAAAATGTACCAAAACCTGAAGCAGCGATTTTGGTGGCATAAAATGAAGAGAGAGATTGCTCATTATGTAGCAAAGTGTCTGGTATGTCAGCAAATGAAGGTAGAGCATCAGAGGATAGCTGGATTCCTTCAACCTTTACCGATTTCAGAGTGGAAGTGGAAGCACATCACTATGGATTTCATCAGTGCACTGCCTCGCAGTTCAAAAGGGAATAATGCAGTATGGGCTATAGTCGACCGCCTCACGAAGTCGGCTCACTTCATCCCATTCAGACTGGGGCAGTCAACAGAGTAATTAGTATCTCATTTTTGGAGAAGTCTTCAAGAGAGTCTGGGGACACGACTGAAGTTTAGCACTGCATATCATCCGTAGACTGATGGGCAATCAGAGCGGACGATTCAGATTCTTGAGAACATGTTGAGAGCTTGCATGCTAGACTTTCAAGGGGTCATTGGAAGACCATCAGCATTTACCAGAGCTTACCTACAACAGCAGCTACCAGTCCAGTATTAAGATGGCACCATTTGAAGCGTTGTATGGTAGAAAATGCAGGTCTCCTTTGTGATGGGATGACATTGGTGAAAAAGGTTGTTGGGACCGGAGATGATCCAGCAGACAGTGGAGAAGGTTAAAATCATCCGGGAGAGCTCAAGGCAGCTCAAGATAGACAGAAGCGATGGGCAGACTTGGATAGAAGACCACTAGAGTTTGAAGTTGGAGATTTTGTATTCTTGAAGATATATCCAACGAAGGGAGTAACCAGATTTGGTAGCCGAGGGAAGCTGAGTCAGGTTCATCAGTCCTTTTGAGATTCTGGAGCGAGTAGGAGAAGTGGCATACTGTCTAGCATTACCCCCATCTTTAGATAGTGTGCATGAGGTCTTTCATGTATCTCACTTGAGAAAGTATGTTCGAGATAACAATCATGTTTTAAACCATTCCTAGTTAGAGCTCAGGCCAGATATGACCTACACTGAGGACCTATGGCTATTATGGATAGGACTACCAAAGTCTTGAAGAATCAGACTATTCCAATGGTTCTAGTGTCTTGGGGCAGGCGTTCTCTAGGAGAAGTGACATGGGAACGAGAGGACGCCATCCGCAGCCATTATCCTTATCTTTTTCCTTGATAGGTATTTTTCTTCCTGAAGTTAATTTCGAGGACGAAATTTTTCTATTAGGTGGGTATGATGTAATAACCATGTTCACTAATATCATAGTAAATACTATTTAATAATTTTATATTATAATAATTAAACTGGTTAATAATTGTTTAATAAAAGAAAGAAAAAAAGAATTGAAATGAAACAAATTGGGATTAGACCCAAACCCATGTAAGATGACTTATCACTTAAAAATAAAACGAAAATAAAAAGTGCCATATTTTTTGCTAAGACCAAGTTTTGAATCCAAGCACCCAAGCCCAAAAGCTCAATGACTTTACCAAGGGGCCACACTTATTTATGGTGTTTACTCTCGCACTTTTTATTTAACCCCCCACTACAATAACTTCAACTCCTCCACTTTCTCCCACTCTCTCTAACTTCTCCTCCATCTTCTCTCCCACTTGTTTTCACTCTCTACAACTTCCCCTGACCTTAAGGCATAAATTTCAGACTGAGATTATAGGTAGGGCGATTTATATATACACCATTCATCTTTACAAAACTCGAGAACAAAGGAAAAAAAGAAGAGAATACCCTACTCTCTACACCTTCTCCTCTCATATCACCTCCTCAAACCCAACTAGAAGAAAATCAGAACTTTGCTAGATGTGGAGGGAAATTATTCAGATTGAAGGGAAGCGTTTCCGGTAAGTAAATCTCAAACTGTGAGATCTTTTTCGTTTAGACAAATAGGTTGTGTACATTAGTTAATAGCTTTAATTTCACCATGAAAAACGTATACTAAAATTCCAATAAAATTATGTACAAACTCCTTAGACATTCTGCTTAACTATCCTAACTTTTAATTATTTTTATAGATTTTATTTAAGCAAAAAAAGTAAAAATTTCATTACTCTCGGCCAGAGGCCGAGAGCAGTGCCTGCTCTCGGCCTAGGCCGAGATTGGCCTGGTCTGGCCAGCCAGCCAGACTTGGCCTGGGCCAGGTCTGGTCAGGCCAGGCCAGCAGCCTGACGCAGACCCAAGTTCGGGTCTATTTTACAGAACCAAACCGCCCTCATAAAAAAAAATTACAGAAAAGAAAAAGAGAGAAAGAGAAAGGAAAAGAAAAAAAATAAAATACAATAAAATAAAATAAAATACATGAAATAAATACTATAGAATAATCACTATAGAAAATCACTATAGCAGACCCAGACCTAGACCCGATACTGTAGCAGACCTGTTACTATAGCTAATAGACCTGTTATTAATTTTTAATTGATTTTACGCTTAAATTAATTCAAAAAAATCCAGAAAATTAGAAAAAATTCAGAAAAATTCTTGTAAAATCAGAAACTAAAATGTTACTCTGTAAAATTAATTTTTTAATCATATCACTTAGAATAGCTCAAAATTAAATATGTCTTATAATTATTATTTAAATTGAATGTAAATTACCGAGTTAATTTGCAAATTCTATATTCGGATTCGTGATGATCTCAGGTGAGTGTTTTTAACTATTTCTGCATGAGTATATTTTATCACTGCAAAATTTTATAATTTATGGATTTATTTATTAAATAGGCAATTGTTTAATTGTTAATTTAGAATTTCAAGCATGTAAAATAGTTAGAAAATTGTAATGTTCATGAAATAATTTTAGAGATATATTTTTGCTTATTAATGTTTATTTCTTTCCTGCATGTAACCATTTTATATGTTGTAGATGAATAACTACAAATTTTGATAATAATATTGTGGAATTATTAAATGGTTGCTTTTTAGAAAAAATGGATTAAAAATACTTATTAATATAAAAAAATCCAAAAAATTAGATAAATTATCTTTAATATTATTGGATTAACTTATGATATTTGAATGGTTATGCATGTATATTATATGAAATAAAAGAAAATTGTGTTACCAAAATTACTGAAAAATATTGTTGCCATGTATAATTTGATATATACACTGATATTGATTGAGTCCAGTTATTTAGGTAACACTGACATATAAATACTTTCACTGGGTAGAAAAATTGATAGAGGAGATGGTATCGGTATTTTCGGTAGACGTAGGATATAGGTTTGCGCAACCGAAATGTGGGTTCTACTATAGGGTTCCCGGGGATGACTGGCATCCATTTGATATTACTATTGAGATTGTTACTGAGTACCTAGCGGTATGAGCCTGGTTCAGTGCCAGGCATCTGGTCCGTGGTCTCAGGTATGTACGGGACCAACCTAAAGCACAGAACTCGTCTCCATCTATCAATTTTAAATAACAACATTCAATAATATACTTCTGATGATAAATTACAGTATATAAAATTTAGTAGGCATGTAAGTATTAAATTGTTAACATATATCACACTGATGCATATTTATCTTATATTTTCTGATGTAATGCATTTTATGATATTAGTGATGTTTTGAGTTATATATATGTACATGTTATTGCATCCTTCCCTTTTTTTTTACCACTCACTAGGTTGCTTATTGATGACCCTAAGTTTGCTTGTTCAGATCCAGGTTCAGAAGCACCTCAGGACCAGGAGTACTTCGAGCACGTGGCAGAACTTCAGGGCTAGTGTTTCATCTAGTTTTAGTTGTGAGGATCTTATGTTTTATGTCCATTGTTTTCCTTAATGTAATAATGTAGATTTTTGTGACATTTTGTACTTGTGTAGTAAAGCTAGAATATGTAATAATTTTAGTGTATTGAACTTTCTTGTATTGAGGCTTAGCGTATTAATAATAATACGTCGTCGGCTCTCGTCGCGTACCCGCAATCATGTATTTTGGTTAGCGGGGCGTGACAGATATTATCAAATCCGTAGAGCAAATCGAGAAACCAGTTGAACAAACAGATCGATCTTGAAATCAGGGAGCTGCAGCCTCTAGGTGTGGCTAGCCATGGCCACACCCAGGCCGTGAAAATGTAGCCCAAGCCGCGTTTTAGCAGCAGTCTGGTAAGATTTGGGGAGCGTTTGCTCCCCCAATCTTCAAACGCTATCCCCCGTTTTGTATTTGCTATAAATACATGTAAATTCTCAGTGCACAGATAACGATTAGGCAGAGAAGAATTCTTAGGCTAGTTTTTATTCTAATTTAGTGTAGGTTTTCATTTTTATTTTTATGTAATTTTTATTTCTTTTTAAGCATAGGTTAGACGGAGATTCATGTAAGTAAGAGAGAGATTTATGTTGAGAGTGACACCGATGTAACCTCCCCCTTTCTTTCATCATTTCTATAAGCAATCAAAAGGTAACTTGTTTATGTTCTTCTTCTTCTTCTTTCTACTTTTCCTCTTTTGATTTTGATGAGTATCCAAGTCAATCTAGTAGCATCGGTATAGCCGTGTTTGTGTGAGTGCCACCGATATTTCATGATGATCTCCTCCTCAAGATTCTGTATCATTTCTTTCTTTTTCATTTTGATGATGTAATGCAAATGGGAACTGAGCTCAATCTTATGGGTTATGGGTTGATTGCCTCTAAAGCAAGGTAAGCTTCTGCCAACAATCAAAGGTACAGTAATCCTCACAAGAGGTAAGTGAACTTTTCTTTAGTTTATTTCTTTTAATTGTTGATTTAGAATTTCACTCCAAAACCACTCTTCTTTTATCATTTTAATTCTTTTCTTTTTAATTTAGTTCTTAAAACAGCACCACTATATTCATCTTCCATCTTCACATCTTCTAACTTAACCTTTTCACTTTTTTTTTCTTTTCTAAAACTGAGAAGAAATTCCTAACATGTTTTTGTAAACTCAAAAAGGAAAAAAAACTTAACACTTTAATCGTAGTCCCTCCTTGTGGATCACGACGTGCATAGCCACTCGCTATAGCGGTAGTATTGAGTACCTTGCACTTCTATTATTCATTTCTGAAATTTATATTTTTCTGTGCAAGTTGAAACAAAATTTTGGCCCCGTTGTCAGGGAAGGCTGGTAAGTTTTCATTTTTTTTTGATTTACATAAACAATTTAACATTTTCTTCTTTATTTTTGTGTGCAAGGGCTGAATCCAGGAATCGAAGAGCTGCAGTTGATATATTGCTACTCTGTGCCTCTGCCTAAGAAGGCAGAGCATCGAGCCCAGAATTATACCACGCAAACGCGGCAAAAGACATATTTCCATGGCATTTGTGGTGGACTGCTAGTTGATCTTTTTGCATGTACTTTTACACTGCAAAATATAGCTTCTGGATATATTATATTTTCTTATTAATTTTTTGTACACTGTATTTAATTCAAAGTAAAGTGTTTAGATTTGCATTTAGACACATGTCTAATTCGTTTATATTTTACATTACTGTTGAAGAGTGTTGGTGTGCATAGCATGTAGTATAGTAACACTTTTGAATGTTTACATTACTTAAGTGTTACTTTTCGTATACATGTACACATTGCACTAAATTGATTTAAGGGCTTGTCCTCTAAACAAGATAAGGTAGGAAAGATATTACCCTCTCTTAGCCACAAACAATCTCCTCAATCACTAATCCAAGTCTAATTACAACTGAGTAACCATTGGCCCTAGGGACATCTCAGACTCAATAGGAGACTGACCTAAGGGAAAGTTGACTAGAATTTGACTCTTACCAAATCGGTGTCAATTTGGGGATTGAGAGATGAAACCTCGAAGGCTGGTGGTTTGGCTTAATTAGGCCTGTCGCTTTTAAGCGCGTATACCTCCTACCAATCTCGATGCTACCTGGCCAATTAACTTGTGGTCAGATTCTGCAATATACCTCTCGTGGACAGTCTAACCAGTTAGGAGTCATATAGGATTAAGGTCTACCCTAACTTAGGCTAGATTTTACTTTCTTATTTGTTTGTTTTTGTTTTTATTTTTTTGACATTTTGGTGATATGGATTATAATCACAATTATTCGTATACAAATAGTAATCCATACTTTACCCCGACATCTTTTGACTCAGATATTACCAACCCGACATATCATAACTTTAATCAACTAAGTATGCCATATTGGTCTTATCCGAATCAATACATACCTCAGTCTCAATACTATGAACAAGACTGAAATAATCATTACTATGTAGGATCGTTGAGATAAGGACTAATTGCGGAATTATCTCTTGTAGGCAACAATGATCTAAAATACAACACAAGTCAACACAAACACTAGACAAGAAGGATTAATCGTTAGGCAAATAAATAACTTGCAAGTAAAGGAAAACAAATCTCAGAAATTGACAAACGCAAACAAAGAGATTTATCCTGGTTCGGTCCTTGTGACCTACATCCAGTCCCCAAGCCACCCGCTTGAGATTTTCCTTTAACCTTGATCTTGCCACCCAAAATCAATACAACATGTACACCACTTGTCGAATCCCCTTCTCCAAATGTGTACACCTTCTCTTCCACCAAGAGAACACCTTTTACCTTTGTACAACTGCCTCTACAACCAAGAAGCCTCCCGTGTACAATGGTCACCTTGTACAACTTGCCTCTTCAACCAAGAAGCCTCCCGTGTACAATGAACACTTTGAGAATTACAACTCTTTTATCCTATAAGCCTTGGTACAGATGTGTATGTGGACAAGGTACAGTATAGGAAACAAAAACTTCAGAAGACTTCATAATAGGAATTGGCTTTTGGTGAAGACTGAAGTTAGGAAAACAGTTTTCAGGTTTTTCAGATTTTGGCTTTGAAAAACTGATAAAAAACACTTGGTAAATGGCCTTTGCAATAACTTCCCTATTTATAGCTGAAGACTAGGGTTAGTTAGGGAGTTAATAGGTGCAATTTGAATCAAAGGAACGTTGAAAACAGTTGCACAAAAGACCAGATAATGAAAACTGTCCAACAGTCAGAACTGCCTATTAGTCGACTTGCCCATGGAGTTAGTCGACTAACCTAGGCAAAATTCCTTCTATTAGTCGACTTGGTTTGGCTATTAGTCGACTATGTAAGTGTACGTTGGAAGAACAATTTCAGAATAACTACTTCAAGTCGACTGCAACTAACAACTTAGTCGACTTGACAAGGGATTAGTCGACTAGGGGATTTCTATAAGTCGACTAGGAAAATGAATTAGTCGACTTGGTTTACTGTCGGTCGACTAATTGATCTAACAGAGAGTTGGGTCAGATATTTGACACATAATTAGTCGACTTGGGTTTGGAGTAAGTCGACTAGTCAATGGGTTAGTCGACTTATAAAAGACTTCAAGTCGACTAATGGACCAATGAAGTGTGTGTTTGTGTCAAGGCTTTTACATGCTATTTCACATTTACAACCACACTCTATCAACTCTTCTTGGCACATCTTGATCATGTCGGACTCTTGATTCGTCATGTGTAAGAGCTCCAAATGAATTGATCTTCACGAACGTCTTCATCGAAATAGGTTCCAACATTCTCCCCCTTTTTGATGACGACGCTTTGTGTGCACAAGTCCTCCCCCTGCAGAAAATATGTTATCTTTTCCTCCCCCTGCAGAAATGGGTTATAACAGATAGAGAAATATTTTGTTCTCCCCCTGCAACAAATATATTAGTACATATATACATAGTTGATCTTTATTAAAAAATTTTATATAGTACCTGCAAGATAAACGTTAGTTGGTACCAAATATAAAAGATCATATCTAACCTTTAGGACTCCAAATCCATTTAGAATTTGGTTTCCACCTGTTAGTATATACATAATTGCAAGAATCACGTATATCATGCATGTATGAAGCAATATATGTATTTTTATCATAAACATTTAAGTGAAAAACACCTAGAGGGGGGTGAATAGGTGTAAGTGCTAATCTAATAAACTCAATGCAAACTAAGTGCGCTAAATGCGGAAGCTAATGCAAATGTTGCAAAAACTTGATACAATACAACAAGTGTAGCCGAATTCCCCTTGCGAGGCTCTGGACTAACTCCTCTTGATTCCCCTTGAAATGGGTTGAGGTGCTATGTGAAGCTCTTGTTGGATGAGTACAAATTAGGCCCACACACACAAGCAATCCAAGCAATATGAAATATGTGCACACACAATCAAGCCAAGCATATAAGAACGAATTGCAATATAAAAGATGCAAGGCAACACAAGCAATGTATAAGATATGTATGCAATGAATGAATGATGCTTGCACAAAGTAAAGAGAGTAAGGGTTAGAGAGACAATGGATCAAACGCTAACACAAAGATTTGTTTCGAGGTTCGAGCACCTTGCTCTACATCCCCGCCTACACCACCGTGTAGGATTTCCACTATCTCAACTCCCACCGAGGGAACCTCTACCGAAGAGGATTTCTTACAACCCAAGGAGTACCGAACTCCTCTCTCAATACAAACCACAACACCTCACACTAGAGGTGTCAACCAACAACCACACCTCTACCTAAGAGGCTTACAAACACAATCCCAATCACCTCACACTTGAGGGATCCAAACCAATACCACTCCGATCACCTCTACCGAAGAGGGATTCATAAATAAAAGGAGGGTTACAACACAAGAGGTTTACAACAACAACCTCAAACTCTCTCTTTCTTTTTCTCTTTTCTTTTTCCACAAAAACAAGATCCTAATAGTTTAGGATAGATGATATAGCTCAAGTGTGGAAACAAGGTGTTTTTGGAAACCAGCAACAAAGAAAAACTATTTGGGAAATCACTTGTAAATGTTAGAAAATGAAAAACAAAACAATCTCCCAAAACCCTAGCTTTCTTTGATTTTCAAAAACCCAAAAACAAATAAGATGAAATCTTTTTGACTTAAAAACTCTTTTAAAACTCTTTTAAACTCTTCAGAAAACTGAAAATTTTTAGCTCAAAAATTCTTATCTAAAACAATGGAGAAAAGGGGTATATATAGCCCCTAGGAAAAACTAGCCGTTAGGCTGATGTGGCAGTCTGACCAACTGCCGGTCGACCGGCCCGGTCGACCGCCAACGGTCAAAAATGTGACCGTTGGGCAGCAGCGGTCGACCGGTCCGGTAGACCGAAAATTCCCGAGAGCAGAGCTCTCAACTCGGTCGACCGGTCCGGTCGACCGACTACATGTGTCGCCAGCGTGCACGATTGTGCACATCGGTCGACCGACCCGGTCGACCGGCCACTTGGTGCGGTCGACCGGTCCGGTCGACCGAACTGGCCTGGCAGGCACAGTGCAGGGTCAGAAAAAACAGTGTAAAATATTTTCTAAAAATCTTTTAACACTTCTAAAAAATTCACAAAATTTGTTTTATCATTTTATATTAAAACATACACCTGTGATAAAATTTCAAGACAATATATCAACATATCAATTTATTTTTCTGTCTTGCAAATTTTATCAAAAACAAAACTTGTATTTTTATCAAACTTGATTTTTCCAAAACATGAATAGGGATATCAAAATAAGTTTGTTTACCAAGTTAAAGCATGTATGTATAAATAGAAAACATCTACTATACATATACCATATGTAAACTTGTTTTGATCAACTATTCATAAAAAAAACAAATATCAAATCATAAAATGTGTGTGTTTTGTGTTCACTTGAGCATATCAACTAAACTAAGCTTTACAAATGGATCTAAAAACTCTATCTAAACTAGGATACCTAAGTCTTCTTGACGATCATCATCTTCAAGTAGACTTGCTCCAAAACTCCGTGATTCTCCAAGTGCAAAGGTATGATCTTTAAGCTTTGGCACCGGAATCATCATGAATAGCTTCTAATCATCTTGTTGAAGCTAATCACCAACTAATATCCTGTTAATGATCTGAAACTTAGAAACACAAGAATATTAGTAAACATAACTACATGAGTGTTGATCATCATCAAAACTAGAGTGGAAGGCCATTGGGCCAACAATCTCCCCTTTTTGATGATGACAAAACTCATGGAGTTATATATGCATGGATTAAAGATAAGCTTCAAGGAAGCTCCCCCTTAACTCATGCATAGGGATAAACAATAAATATATGCAATGAATATTAAACATGAAAATGGTTCTAGCTCTAGATACCAATTACAAAGCAAACTCTATAAATCAATTAAACTTATTAAACTTATATTTTTATGCATGTGCATGTTTCATGTTTAATAATCTTGAGATTACAACATAATATATGCATAAACATAAGCATGCATATAAAAAAATATGTACCAATCATGCATAGAAGTATTTGAGTTTTATATATGCATGTTAAACTCTCAAATAATTCTCCCCCTTTTTGTCAATCATCAACAAAGGGGTAAACAATCAAAACCATAAATAAAACGAGGGGTAAAAATCTTTCTTCCCCTTTATCTCAATCAAAACAATGCAAACAATGTTCTCCCCCTTTTTGTCTAAAAAAAATCAATAAGGGGTGACTACAAACATGATATCACTTAAAAAATATGTCAATGAAGCATCTTGATACCAATAAATAAGGATCAATATATGTTATATGCTATATACATTCATGAAGAGGAAGACGCTAAGTTAGCTTCCCTACACATATGCATTACATGAAAAAGGGATGACAAGCCCCAATTCACATAACACATATTATGTAATGCATAAGAGGAGATGTGAAGCTCCCCCTACACACGTATATCATATAAAAAAGAGTTGTCAAGCTCCTCAATTTATAATATACTCAACATGAATCTATATGTAAGAGAGATGTTAAGCTCTCCTTGCATATAGGAAATACAAATAAAAACTTTGAATATTTTCTTTAAACAACATTTTGAGATACCAATTGTAATTAAACATAACAAATTACCAATTGTAAAACAACATAACAAATTTTGAATGTCTAAACACAAATTTTGATACCAATTGTAAGAATATATTTCATTTTTGAAAATATATAAACAAATTTGATGTTGATATCATATGTTCAAAATAACAACTTTTAATCATAAAGAGTGGGAGTACAAATACCAATTGAAGTACAAAATCAAATTTTCTCCCCCTTTATGAAAAAACAAACTAAAGACATGCATAGTCTTGATAACAATTTAAAAGTAATCAATTTAAACAAAATTGAAACTCAAGCACTAGCATAAACACAAACATATATATGTATGAAAGATAGATACCAATAGAAATTGATATACTTGGAATTTAAAGCATACATACATACAAAACATATATGAGTATACAAGAAGATCAAAATGATACCAATTGAAAGAGTTCAATGATACCAATTGACATAACAATAAGTTCAAGTGTATACATCATATTATCTACCACCCAATCATAATTCAAGTTTTAAAGATTTTCAATTTAGGGCATACATGAACATGATCTCCCATCCTACCGCCCTTAGAAGGTAGGGGTTTTCAAAAATAGATTTGAAAATATAGTTTTGTTTGAAAATCTCTACCAAAGTGAAGAACATCGCAACTAGTTAAATGGAAAACTTGTTAACTAGTACGAAATCCTTCAAGCAAGGAATAAAACAAAATTGTTTTACATAAACATGAAATTCACATCATATCAAACACTCAAGTTCAATTAAGCATAAATAAGACTCAATTATTTCTTAAAACACGAAATCATCAAAACTATCTAATCTTCAAGGCATATGTATGTCTAATACAAACTATAGTATACATACATATCCAAAACATAACGAGTCCACAAAATATATGCATTAAGGCACGTGGCTCAAAAAGGATACTCATGTATAGTCAATAGTTTGGATAAGATAGACATATACATGAAGTTAAATATTGACACAAAAAACATGACAATCATGAAAATATGAAAAGCATGAAAAGTATGAAAATTTAGCTTTTCATTAAAACAATTTGATACCAATTCTTTTCAAGGTATATGTATGATTTGTCAACACAAGAAGTATACATACATATCCCTTAAACACACTTTGAGTCCATAATAGATATTTGCATGAAAGGCAAATGACTCAAGGGGTATACGTGTATATCTTCAAGTTTGGCAAAATACACATATACATGAAATGAAAACTCATAAGAACAAATACCAAAAATGGAATACAAGTTTAAAATGTATGAATCATCAAAACTAGACTATACTAGCACATCTAATGGGAACAAACAAGCATTCAATCCCAAACATATATAGATTTGTTTGTGGCCCATTCTATGTACAAGTATATAACTAGTCTTAATGAAAACTAACACTTAAACATATATTCAAAACATGAAGCATCAAAACAAATCTAAAAGTCATCATGATAAAACTAAAACATGATTATTATGTGAATTCACATGTATTAGATTCATGACGTACACTATAGCTTAAACAAAAGTGAGAACACTAAGTATGATTCAAATAAGCATGTGTGTCTCAAATACTATACATGTATGTCAAGGATCTAATAAACATGGCATTTACATACTAATCCATAGACATCAAAAACATGCTATAAACATTAAAACATGAAAAGCATGTAAACAATAAATGGGAGTAAAGGATTGTTACCAAAACCGAAGAAGCAACTCTCCTTGTCTCCAAAACATGGTGGTCATCTCCACCAAATCTTCCCTTGAAAGTGATGCATCCAATAGATTTCCTTTAAGTCCGGAACGCATCCACTCCAAGGTGTCATCACTCTCACGTCATGTGAGAGCCCACACCTACATCAAAAACTTTAGGGGTGGTGGTCTTTGGTACCCATCTCTTATTGGGTCCATAGGGGTTAGTCTCATTTCTAACCCAAACAAAATTCTTTGCTAAATTAGGAGTATGTAATCTATCATAACAAAATTTAGCAAGGTGGCCCCTACGTCCACAATGTGTACAAGTGTACACATGAGCATACATGTGAGAAGTGTGTCCGTGAGGAGCATGTGCATGCATAGATGATGGAACTTGTTTCTTTCGAACCAAGGTTTCCAAGCGTGTGTGGTTCATGGCACATTGGCTCATAGTGGAGCCCAAACAATCTACTCTCTTCTTTAACATACAAATATCATCATTGATCCTAGAAGAAGAGGTACGTGCATTAGGTAGACTAGATGAGGAAGCTACACTAGCATGGCAAACATGTGCATCCATCTTATTTTGCAAAACAATGTTTTTCTTTAAACACACATCTAAATCATTTGAAATAGAAATAATTTTATTTTTCAAATCAACATTCTCTTTTAAAACAAAATCAATTTTTGAAGACAAGTTTTCATTTTTCTTCAAAAGATTTTCACAATCATTTTTAGATTTTAAAACTTTATTTTCCTTAAGTGCAAGTTCTAATTGAGATCTCAATGAATCCCTTTCATTATAGACCTCAACCTTCTCTTGCAAAACAATATCAAGTCTAGATTGTAAACACTTATTTTCTTTTTCAATTCCTAGACTTTTCTTTTTCAAAATCTTATATTTTTCTATAAGTTTTTCACAAACAATTGAAAGTTCTTCATTTAAAGCATGGGGATCTACAATATCGTCACATGAAGAACTAGCATCATCACTATCTAGTTGAAGTTCCGATTGTACCTCAAGGGAGTCATTCCCTTGGACCATGTAGCATTGTGATTCGGACTCTCCACTAGATTCCTCTTCCTTTTGGATTTGCACTTGAAGCTCGGAGGTGGTGGTTGTTGTTGACAATAGATTCCACACTGCAAAAGCGGAATCAATATTAGAAACACACATAAGATAATCTTTAGGTAATGTGCTTCTAATAGCCTCTAGGGCTAGTGCATTGGCCCCTATATGATTACCATCACCAAGATAACATCTCTTGGTGGCGGCAAGGAAGACATGCAAACCTAGGGTCTTTAGGTACATGGACATCCTATACTTCCAAACATCAACGTTGGAAGGGTCAAAGCTAGGAGGGGTCATGAAGTCCATGGTAAACTATATATGAATGTGCAAACAAGCAAATGTAAATGAGATTAGCAAGCAAATGGATCACTCCTAGGATGTTAAGCCTAAGTATCAGGAGCACTAGCTCTGATACCAATTGAAAAACACCTAGAGGGGGTGAATAGGTGTAAGTGCTAATCTAATAAACTCAATGCAAACTAAGTGCGCTAAATGCGGAAGCTAATGCAAATGTTGCACAAACTTGATACAATACAACAAGTGTAGCCGAATTCCCCTTGCGAGGCTCTGGACTAACTCCTCTTGATTCCCCTTGAAATGGGTTGAGGTGCTATGTGAAGCTCTTGTTGGATGAGTACAAATTAGGCCCACACACACAAGAAATCCAAGCAATATGAAATATGTGCACACACAATCAAGCCAAGCATATAAGAACGAATTGCAATATAAAAGATGCAAGGCAACACAAGCAATGTATAAGATATGTATGCAATGAATGAATGATGCTTGCACAAAGTAAAGAGAGTAAGGGTTAGAGAGACAATGGATCAAACGCTAACACAAAGATTTGTTTCGAGGTTCGAGCACCTTGCTCTACATCCCCGCCTACACCACCGTGTAGGATTTTCACTATCTCAACTCCCACCGAGGGAACCTCTACCGAAGAGGATTTCTTACAACCCAAGGAGTACCGAACTCCTCTCTCAATACAAACCACAACACCTCACACTAGAGGTGTCAACCAACAACCACACCTCTACCTAAGAGGCTTACAAACACAATCCCAATCACCTCACACTTGAGGGATCCAAACCAATACCACTCCGATCACCTCTACCGAAGAGGGATTCACAAATAAAAGGAGGGTTACAACACAAGAGGTTTACAACAACAACCTCAAACTCTCTCTTTCTTTTTCTCTTTTCTTTTTCCACAAAAACAAGATCCTAATAGTTTAGGATAGATGATATAGCTCAAGTGTGGAAACAAGGTGTTTTTGGAAACTAGCAACAAAGAAAAACTATTTGGAAAATCACTTGTAAATGTTAGAAAATGAAAAACAAAACAATCTCCCAAAACCCTAGCTTTCTTTGATTTTCCAAAAACCCAAAAACAAATAAGATGAAATCTTTTTGACTTAAAAACTCTTTTAAAAACTCTTTTAAACTCTTCAGAAAACTGAAAATTTTTAGCTCAAAAATTCTTATCTAAAACAATGGAGAAAAGGGGTATATATAGCCCCTAGGAAAAACTAGCCGTTAGGCTGATGTGGCAGTCTGACCAACTGCCGGTCGACCGGCCCGGTCGACCGCCAACGGTCAAAAATGTGACCGTTGGGCAGCAGCGGTCGACCGGTCCGGTCGACCGAAAATTCCGAGAGCAGAGCTCTCAACTCGGTCGACCGGTCCGGTCGACCGACTACATGTGTCGCCAGCGTGCACGATTGTGCACATCGGTCGACCGACCCGGTCGACCGGCCACTTAGTGCGGTCGACCGGTCCGGTCGACCGAACTGGCCTGGCAGGCACAGTGCAGGGTCAGAAAAACAGTGTAAAATATTTTCTAAAAATCTTTTAACACTTCTAAAAATTCACAAAATTTGTTTTATCATTTTATATTAAAACATACACCTGTGATAAAAATTTCAAGACAATATATCAACATATCAATTTATTTTTCTGTCTTGCAAATTTTATCAAAAACAAAACTTGTATTTTTATCAAACTTGATTTTTCCAAAACATGAATAGGGATATCAAAATAAGTTTGTTTACCAAGTTAAAGCATGTATGTATAAATAGAAAACATCTACTATACATATACCATATGTAAACTTGTTTTGATCAACTATTCATAAAAAAAACAAATATCAAATCATAAAATGTGTGTGTTTTGTGTTCACTTGAGCATATCAACTAAACTAAGCTTTACAAATGGATCTAAAAACTCTATCTAAACTAGGATACCTAAGTCTTCTTGACGATCATCATCTTCAAGTAGACTTGCTCCAAAACTCCGTGATTCTCCAAGTGCAAAGGTATGATCTTTAAGCTTTGGCACCGGAATCATCATGAATAGCTTCTAATCATCTTGTTGAAGCTAATCACCAACTAATATCCTGTTAATGATCTGAAACTTAGAAACACAAGAATATTAGTAAACATAACTACATGAGTGTTGATCATCATCAAAACTAGAGTGGAAGGCCATTGGGCCAACATTAAGTTCTTTGGAATCCATATAAACTTACTTTTCTTAGTCTTACTTTTTACAAAATAACTATATGGATGATTATAACATGAAGATTTTGCAATAAAACCAATACCATGATTATCATGTGACAATTTCTAAAAAGATAATAAATCATTTAATTTTTCTTTTCCTTTATTAAACTTAGTCACATTTTGCATAAGATCTTCATATTTCTTTTTGAAAACTAACATGTCTTTATCTAATATAGAAATTCTATCATTCAAAGACTTAGTTTCCATTTTCAGAAAAATGTTTTCTTTTATAAACTTCTCATTTTCAGTTTTCAAGAATGATATGACATTTTCAGATTCATCTTGTTGAGAATTTATAGAAGATACTTGTAAAGCATAAACAGAATTTTCCTGTAAAAGTTTCTCATTTTCTTTTAACAAAAATCTGTTTTTCAGTTTTTCATTTTTCAGATTCATAAATAACTCATTAAATGCATCAGAGAGTTCAGAAAACGATACCTCTTCATCTTCTATGGCCATGTAACATAAGTTAACATGTTCAGTGAATTTTTCTTCATCAGAAGATGAGGAATCACTATATTCTGAAGATGCTTCGTAGTTCTTCTTCTTTCTGAACTTCTTACTCTTGTACTTATCTTTCTTCTTGAGCAAAGGGCAATCCATCTTCATATGTCCTGGTTTATCACAATTAAAACACTTGAATTTACCTTTCTTAAGAAATTTCCTGAACTTCTTTGAGAGCATTGCCATCTCCTCTTCGTCATCATTGTCCGTGTCGGAAGATGCATGGAAGGCGAGTTCTTTCTTCTTTGAACGATGTTGTCGTTCGTCCTTCTTCCTTTCTTCTAACTGCACTTCATATGCCATTAGATTACCGATTAGGTTTTCTAATGTCATAGTTGAGAGATCATTCGCCTCTTCAATGGCAGTTGTCTTCTTCTCCCATTCTGGTGTGAGTGCACGAAGGATCTTTCGAACTCTTTCAACTTGGGTGTAGTCCTTTCCAAGGGATGCTAGTGTATTGGTAATGTCGGTGAATCTTGTAACCATTTCGGATATGGTTTCATTCTCCTCCATTTTAAATAACTCAAACCTGTGGACAAGAACAGATATTTTAGATTCCTTAACTTTATTAGTGCCTTCGTGTGTTACCTGAAGAGTATGCCAAATTTGATGTGCAGAAGTTGCTGTTGACACTCGGTTGAACTCTTCTTTGGTAAGGGCACAGAATAGAGCATTCATCGCTTTGGCGTCAAGGTTCGCGTTCTTCTTTTGATCTTCACTCCAAGCGTTGTAGTTGGTTGTGGGCTTGGTGTATGAGGGTTCTACGATGTTCCAAAGGTCGTAGTTGAGTGACTGCAAGTATATCTTCATTCTACACTTCCAATAGTTGTAGTTGGTTCCGTCAAATAGCGGTGGACGTTGTGTAGAATGACCTTCTTTGTATTGGGATGATGAAAACTCCGTTGCCATCTTTGTTGTTGACTTGTATCCGCCCTGATATCAAATGTAGGATCAGAGCGTGTACGCCGGTTGATGAAGTAGGAATGTAGATGGCAGTTGATGACCCTCGCTCTGATATCCAATGTAGGAATTGGTATGGTTGTTGCCTGTTGATGATCTTGGCTCTCCCCTGCTCTGATACCAATTGTAGGATCGTTGAGATAAGGACTAATTGCGGAATTATCTCTTGTAGGCAACAATGATCTAAAATACAACACAAGTCAACACAAACACTAGACAAGAAGGATTAATCGTTAGGCAAATAAATAACTTGCAAGTAAATGAAAACAAATCTCAGAAATTGACAAACACAAACAAAGAGATTTATCCTGGTTCGGTCTTTGTGACCTACATCCAGTCCCCAAGCCACCCGCTTGAGATTTTCCTTTAACCTTGATCTTGCCACCCAAAATCAATACAACATGTACACCACTTGTCGAATCCCCTTCTCCAAATGTGTACACCTTCTCTTCCACCAAGAGAACACCTTTTACCTTTGTACAACTGCCTCTACAACCAAGAAGCCTCCCGTGTACAATGGTCACCTTGTACAACTTGCCTCTTCAACCAAGAAGCCTCCCGTGTACAATGAACACTTTGAGAATTACAACTCTTTTATCCTATAAGCCTTGGTACAGATGTGTATGTGGACAAGGTACAGTATAGGAAACAAAAACTTCAGAAGACTTCACAATAGGAATTGGCTTTTGGTGAAGACTGAAGTTAGGAAAACAGTTTTCAGGTTTTTCAGATTTTGGCTTTGGAAAACTGATAAAAAACACTTGGTAAATGGCCTTTGCAATAACTTCCCTATTTATAGCTGAAAACTAGGGTTAGTTAGGGAGTTAATAGGTGCAATTTGAATCAAAGGAACGTTGAAAACAGTTGCACAAAAGACCAGATAATGAAAACTGTCCAACAGTCAGAACTGCCTATTAGTCGACTTGCCCATGGAGTTAGTCGACTAACCTAGGCAAAATTCCTTCTATTAGTCGACTTGGTTTGGCTATTAGTCGACTATGTCAGTGTACGTTGGAAGAACAGTTTCAGAATAACTACTTCAAGTCGACTGCAACTAACAACTTAGTCGACTTGACAAGGGATTAGTCGACTAGGGGATTTCTATAAGTCGACTAGAAAAATGAATTAGTCGACTTGGTTTACTGTCGGTCGACTAATTGATCTAACAGAGAGTTGGGTCAGATATTTGACACAGAATTAGTCGACTTGGGTTTGGAGTAAGTCGACTAGTCAATGGGTTAGTCGACTTATAAAAGACTTCAAGTCGACTAATGGACCAATGAAGTGTGTGTTTGTGTCAAGGCTTTTACATGCTATTCCACATTTACAACCCACACTCTATCAACTCTTCTTGGCACATCTTGATCATGTCGGACTCTTGATTCGTCATGTGTAAGAGCTCCAAATGAATTGATCTTCACGAACGTCTTCATCGAAATAGGTTCCAACATACTACTCTTCACAGAGTCAATGGGGATACAATTCCCTCGAGTCATGTTGTCAACCACCATTTCAAGCATTCAGCTTCTAATTTTCCTATTCATGATCAACCCATAAAAGAAAAATCTAAGGTGATTAAGAGTATATGATTGGTCATCAATAATGCTTTTAGTCACATTTTCATACTTATTTTTTACATAAAATATTACTATTTAATTCATTTATTGTTTAGTAACATGCAAGCCTCCATAATCCAAGGGAAAGCCCAAAAGAAGCCAAAAGCCCACAATTATTATGAAAATAAAGATTAATTGAAAAGATAAAAAAAGCTTCTATTCTGTCCCATTTAAATTTGGGGTTTAAATTAATTTAATTTAAAATTTAGAGGAGAAAAAGGATAGAGCAAGATAAATCCTCATCCCAATTGAAGATAGAGGTGGACTTATATTCAAATTCCGGTTGCTTGCGCCACAAATTGAAGATAAAAGGGAAAAAAATTGAATTTAACCTAAATTTAGAGATAACTTGATCTTCAAGTTATCTCGGAGATCAAAATATTTCAAAATTCAAGGATCAAATGAAGATTCTGAGGATAAATCTCCACATGAACGGACGAGATGAAGCCATGCGCCAAAGCGCGTGCCCTGAACCGACAAAGTTACCGCGTTTTCCCCTGAAAAGTCGCATAACACGGCTATCCTGTAGCCGCGTGTGTGGAGTTTTGGGGGGGTGTTCTTCAGTGACTCTATTTCTACGACCTCCTATAAATACCTCTGAAGAGCAACAGAGAAAGGGCATCTCAGAAGCTCAAGCTTAGGTTTTCTTTAGATCTATTTTCTTTCCAAATTTACACTGTAATTTTCAAGTTTTTTTTACTTTAAAGAAGATTTGTAAGAAGGAAAAGCTATTGTAATTCGAGGTGACAGATAAATATAAGGTGCTTTCATTCTTTTCATATCTCTTTTGTTATTTACTTGCTTTTTGTTCTTTATTTTACTTCTTTATTTCATGCAATCTTCTTATTCAAAAACCATGCTTTGTTTCTCTTCCATCATGAGTAACTAAATTCACTTTTCATGATTTGCTAATATCGCCACCACGGACCTATAGTATTGAATAGAGAATCCAATTAAATTTTATGCATGCTTAAATTCTAGGTTTATCTTGAAGGCACGTGATGATGATAATTAGGTCAACTACTTGCTAGTACTCTTTAACTATTTTTCTTAATCTATTCTTGACCATTGTCTTGATATTTTAATGTGATTTTTTTAATAGTTCTATTTCAATTATAATCTTATTATTTGTCTTATGTGTTTTACTTGAATCCTAAAGTAATTTATCATGTTTAGGGTTTAGCGTGAAGATAATCTCTAGTTGGTATTATTTGTTTATGGTGGTAGATTATTACCAGGTTGTGATCTTTCTCTTCATTGATATAAAAACCAAACTTCTTTCAACCAATCTCTTTCTTTAAGTTCTCCAGACAAAGAAGAAAGTGTAAGAAAACAACAATACCGAAATGATTCCCTCGCATCTCTCCCTGAGGTTCGACCCGTATAGCCCCGCTAAACGGTTAAATTGTGAAGATTCAGAGTCAAAATTAATCATATACACTTTTCATATTCTCTATATTTTTTTGGCAATCAAATTTTGGCGCCGTTGTCGCGGAGGGAACGGTATACATTCTTTTTTAACTCAATTCTTCTCTGTTTGTGTGCACATGAACATTACAAGAAGTTAGCATTTGTTGCAGTTGTTAGATTTTACTATGACTTATCTGGACATTATTTCTAACAATAACATAACTTGTGACTGAAATTTAAAAACCGGATAGACTTGCATCTAGGTATTCGTCTATTTTTATTATAAATTTTTAATTACTGTCAAAGAGTGTTGGAGATCAAGGCAAGTCTGCATAGCATTTAGATTAGGAAACACTTGTGGTGATTTAATTGCTTTAAGTGATACTATTCTGTTATTTTGCACACTTGCACAAAATCGACTTAAGGGCAAAACCTCTAACAAGATAAGGTAGGGACGTCATTACCCTTATTTGGCCCACAAACCTTCTCCACACTCACAACCTAAGCCTAAATTTAAAATTTGAATAGACGTTGGCTTTAAGGACTTCTCGGACTCACTAGGACATTGACCTGAGGAGGAAGTTGTTCGAATTTGACTCTTATCAAATCGGTGACTGGGTAGGGGATCGAGCGACAAAACCTCAAAGGTGGGGAGTTTGGCATAATTAGGCCCGTCATTGAAGAATACCTCCCACTGATCTTGCCACCTACCTGGCCGATTAACTCGTGATCCGATTCGGCAATATACCTCCCACGGATAATCTAAAGTTAGGAATCGTCTACGTCTAAATCTACCTTAGAATAAGTTTGGTTGATTTTAACTTTGACTTTTGGTGTGATCTTGGTTTGAATTGATTGTGCATGTAAGTGTAGTCAAAAAACCCTATTACATCTAGATTGATTAGGAGTAAGTCACCATCTCAATCTAACTAAAAACAAATCACCACTAAATAAAAAAAATATTTCCCATGGCTTATCCAAATTTATTTGGGTACAATTAATTTTATAGGCCAAATCCATCTTTCCATCCACCAACCTCTTTTCCGAATTTTCATTCCCAACCAACCTCTTATCTTTTACATCCTATCCTATCATTTGGTGCAATTATTTTAATAATCCATCTCATTCTTCGAAATAGTGTCCCTCGTAGGGTGTTCGTTAGGACAAGGTCCAAATCAGTTTCACACATTTCAAGGACCTACCACTGAATCATATCCATCACATCAATTAGAATTCAATAACAATCATAAGGACACACAAATTTCACACCAAATGCTAAGTGACAATGTTTCATACTGGCCTACCCCGAGTTGATAGCTAATAAGTTAGCGGTGGAGTAAGAGGAGGATTCATTTTCTACTCAACCTGTTCTTGATCCAAAACCAAATAAACCCATGTCAGTTCTAAATCATATTCGTCTTTATGAAGAAAACGAGCTCAATAATGAACCCGATGAGGATGTATGCGAATTAAACAACTATCATCGATATCAAGACAAACTGATTAGAGAGCAGTTGGCCGAATATTTACCTAGTAGGGAGCAAGTTGAGTCGTATAGTGAGGATAAATGTGAAGATGAATCTTTGTGTTTGGATGTAGTGTTTCAAGATAATTTGGATACACATACACCTCTTAAGGAAACAATTGAATTATATTGTGAAGATATCTGTGAGGATGATGAGCCTCTATTTCTTAATATATTGCTTAAGGATGAGTGCGATCATAGTGGCGAGAAAATATGTCTTAAGGATGTTACATCTAGAGTTCCCTTTGAGAGAAGGAAGCTTAATTAAGTATTTTAATATTCAATGTACCAACTAATGATCAATCATTTAAAAATATAACTCAAGAACCTCAAATTGATAAAAGCTTTAAAAACCCCTTTGAAGATGAACTTAACTGTTTAGATGAATCGACTAGGGATGCTTCGATTTTTTATATTACCTTCAAAAGACATTATTAACTCAAATCCTGAGGAGATGTATGAGGAAAACCTCAGAATTCCAGATATTCATATTGTTTATGCGCCAAATATAATGTATAACGAGGTTGAATTTGTGAAAAGTGGTGGGGCTAAGAAGAGTAGGAGGAAGTTGAGAAAAGTGATGAATAAGTGATCGGAGCGGAACCAGCACTTTTAAAATGTATATTTTATGAAATCAATGAAAAACTTGTGTGTGCTAATGTTCCCTCGATACTTCCGTTATAATATTAGCTCAACGGGTCGAATCCTAGGGGACAGGAGGCGATATAAGCATTAACAATTTTTATTCACGTCGGTTGTTAACAATTCTTTTTTGTTAAAGAATTAGAAAAATAAAAGAAAAGAAATCCAGAGAAGGTGATAAAAATGCAAAGTGAAAACAAAAGAGAAGTGATTGTGGAGTCGGTAAAATAAAAGCAAGAAAGGTGAAGTGAACTTTGTAGTGAAGAAGATAAAAACAAAGGTGAACAAAGAAGGCGATGAAAACAACGATATGAAAATTGGTCAAAGGGCTTTGAAATTGATTTTTAAAATGAGATAAAAGAAAACTCATGGCTACTAACTACTAATTGCTCCACTAACCATGCTAATCTCTTAGTGATAGTTGCCTCACATAGATCCTTGGCCATCACTAATCCTTGGCTTCAAAAGACGATACAGAGCATGACTCATAAGATTGTTCTTTCACGTTCAAACAACACATCCATACCACACAATAAGTTTCAAGCTAGTATTAATTCATCAAAACCGGTTAGAGATGAGCATGAAATAAAGAAGACATTGCAAGTTAGCAAGTTAGTGGGTTAGATATTAGAAATGTTAGAATATTAGAATCCATCATCATGAGGCATCAATGGCTCTTGCAAGAGCAAGGCCTTTTAGAGGCTATTAGATTCATGTGGATTATCAAGTAAGTGATTAGATGGTTAGTGATTAGTAGTTAGATTTCTATGAGAAGAAAAGTTAGCTAAGAATCATGTAAAAGATGGAGAAGATTATAATGGAGAAGAAAGGAGACACCTTTACATAGATTGTCACCATCTATTACATCAATCTCTCTCTTTCTCTCTCTGAATCTTTCTGCCCTAATACATGATCTAAAAAGAAATGATAATACAAAAGAAAAGAAGAAGAACACCTACACTACCCTACACTAAAAGATAGAAAACCTAGCCTAATTCTAAATCTGCTTGCGTTCTGGGCCTCTGCAGAGGTATTTATAGGCAAACGAGGCTTCTAGAAGATGAGATGAGGCCACGTGTCAAAAATTAACACGTGGCTCTCCTATAGGGCCGCAGAAACGCGACCATAGCCGCGTGTTCGCAGTCAAACCAGGGACTTAAGTCCCTGATTTTGGCGAGCGTATCCCCGTCGCTTCTAGGACCTTCTTGGTATACTTGTATTCGGGTATATTCGTCTGGATCATCATCTGACACCCGCAAGGGTCTAGGTTCTATGCATCTTCTAGAAACTCCCTTACTTGGCCTCCAAGAAATGTGAATTTAATTACTCAAAAATGGGTTTAATTAAGCTCTTATTACCCTTTTGCCCTCCTTGTCTTGATTATCTGCAAGAGAGATCAAAACACGGTTTAGACCGACATTTTATTCATGAATCAGTAAGAAAATGCGATGTTATAATGCAGAACTGTAGACTAATCACACCCCCACACTTATCTTTTTGCTTGTCCCAAACAAAACAAGAAAAAAAACTATACTACAAATGTTATTACACCACTTTCGCAGGTGACGCGATTGCACTAAGCACGTGCAACAAGTCGTTAAACCTCTAGGTTTTCCCTAGAGGAGGAGTTTTGTCTCCTGAGAGTTTTCAATGGATTGCACCCACAAAATTCATAAAGAAAAAAGACAAATGTTAATATTTTGAAATGACATTTTGAAAGAGAGACAAGTTTATAAAATATTTTTGTAAAAATATAAGCGATCTGAGGTCATAAGTCCACCAAAAATTATTCTTTCTTAAACTTAATCTATATACAGGATCTTGTCTTCAATTAAGGTAAGAATTCAAAATTGGATTGAATATTTTATCCTTCATAAAACCTAGATAATATGCACTTTATAATGGTGAAAATTTCTCAGATTTCAACTCTACCTATCAAGCCATTTATATATATATATTCCTTCTTCCCTTAGTTTCCTTAGGCTTTCTAGTTTACCTGGGTAGTAGCTTTTAACCGATGACTCCTAGACCAGATGGTTTTAGGGCACCAGATGAGAAAACATCCCTCAGGTTTAAGGACTCGAGTAAACAAAGCAACAAAACTAAGAGGGGTTATTTGTTTCTTTTGACCACCGTTAGGCGTGAATAATCATGCTTTATGAGGCATAATTATCCAGCTTAATAAGTGATTTTTTATTCGTCCATTATATATTTTTTCTTTTAATTTTTTGCTTTATGACATTTTAGGTTTTTGTTTTCATCCCAAAAATGTATAAGTGTGAAGCGCATACTATCTAAGGCAAAAAAATTCAAGATAAAATTATCTCTCCAATTTATCTTACTTAGCCTATAATTTTAAACAAGATCCATTATTTCGACTAGGTTTAAGATGTCATAATTAAGGCTTCCTTAATTTTTAAGATCATCTTAATTTTCTTAAAAATAGATCAAAATTTTGTCTCTTGTTTCAAAAAGTTTTCAAAGAAAGAGAAAAAATCCTATACAAAAGGGAAGATTTCTAAAAGTATCCTAAAAGAAGTGAAAAAGAAAAAAATCTAAAAACTCTATGTTAGTAAACCCTCCCCCACACTTATCTCATGCATTGTCCTCAATGCATCGTGATGTATGTATGCATGAAACAAATAGAGAGGGAAGGACAAATCACCTCAAGGTGGTGTTCCGGTGGTGGTCTGATTGGTCCATGAAATGCGGCCCAATTTAATTTGCGTGGAGTTCGGAGGAACCCACCAGAGACCTTCTATAATACAACCCACTAGAATGATGTATATATGGATGATTTTTATTAAGAATTTTATCCCATCTAATTTCAAAATTTTCAAAATAATTTCGGAGTCATTATTTTCAACACCTTTGTCCCAAAATGGAGTATGAAAAGATGGAATGATTAATTTGGACTCAGGTAGTACATGAACTAATATCAACTCAGGAATTTGACTTTAGTCAAGTAAAGACTCAGGAGTCCAAATTGGTTCAAAAATTGGGTCCAAACCAAGAAATTGAAATCCAATTTCACATTCATTTTTCCACAATGGAATGTGATCTTCTAAGATAGGTGATTCAAGTTCAAGAATGACAGGTATGGGAATCAAAATTGACTCTAAATGTTGCTCAATTTAGATAGTAAAATAGGAGTCAATATTGATTCAGGAATTTGAACTGGATCACAAAATTGAGAATTGAAGTCACATTCCTTATTGAGTTCAATTTCATAAAAATGAGAACTTGCCAATTTGTCAATGGGACTTTCAAAAGTATGAAATTGGTCAAGTTCAATTTGTTGATCATAAAAGACTGGTGATTCAATTTCACAATGGATTGGCACAGGATCAATACTGACTCAGGAAAAGGCCTGAGATCAGGCAAAAACACCTCAGTCATTATAGAATCGGCAATGAGATTGAATTATCATGTTGAGGTTCAGGATTATATTCATGTGCAAGTTCAATCTCAGAAAAAGGATAACTTGCCAAAATGTCAGTGGGATTTTCAACATTTGAAGTTTGGTCAAATTCAGATGGGTGTGCTGAAATTGAATCTTGGTTTCCAAAATGACAAGAGTCCTGGGTCAGATTAATAGAGTGAGGGATATCTGAATTGGTCAAAGGTTGATAAGATAGAGTTTTCTCATTCCTATAAATGCTAACCAATTGACTCATTTGTGTTTCTAACCTATTGATAGACTGGGCAGAAGATTTTTAAAATTGTAGTGAAGACTCATGCATATGGTATAAAACAAGCTCCAAGAGCTTGGTATGAAAGACTTTCAACTTTTCTAATATCGAACGATTTTGTTAAAGGTAAAGTTGACACCACTTTGTTTACAAAGCATATACATAGTGATATTAATTGTTCAAATCTTTGTTGATGATATTATTTTTGGATCCACTAATAAAAAGCTTTGTAAAGAATTTGAATCAGGCATGAAGAACGAGTTTGAGATGTCTATGATGGGAGAGCTAAACTACTTTCTTAGACTCCAAATCAAGTAAAGAAGTGAGGGATCTTCATCAATCAAGTCAAGTACACAAGAGAACTCATCAAGAGATTTGGACTTGAAGATACAAAGCTAAGCAAGACTCCCATGGCCACTACTACAAAGCTTGATAAGGACGGACAAGGTATAAATGTAAACATTAAACTTTATAGAAACATGATTGGTAGTTTACTTTATTTGACGGCTAGTAGGTAGAATATTATGTTTAGTGTGTATCTATATGCTAGATTTCAATCTTGTCATAAAGAGTCTCACTTAATCGCGGTAAAACGCATTATTAGATATCTTAAGGGAACTATTGGAATGGGCTTGTGGTATCCAAAATCGGACAATTTCCCATGACGAGTTATTCGGATGCCGACTATGCCTGTTGTAGAGTGGATAGGAAGTGCACTAGTGATACTTGTTAATTTCTAGGAAATTGCCTTGTTTCGTGGTCTTCCAAGAAATAAAATTTTGTAGCCCTCTCAACCATCGAGGTGGAGTATATTACAATCGGGGCTTGTTGTGCACAAGTCCTATGGATGAAACATACTCTCCGTGACTATGATTTGCATTATGACTATATTAAAATATTTTGTGATAATACTAGCACCATTCATATGACCAAAAATGCAAATCAATATAGGAAGACCAAGCACATAGATATTCGATATCACTTTCTTAGAGATCTCTATGAGAAAGGCAATATTGAAATTGATTATGTTTTCACCGATTGTCAACTTGTGGATATTTTTATGAAGCCACTAGATTATAATAGATTTTCATTCATTTGTGGTGAGTTAAATGTTTGTATTATGGATTCATAAGTTTTGAAATTGTTTCCTTTATACATGTATTTTTTTCAAATTAATATCTCTTTCATGTTGATGTTTTTTTCATTTTTGATGCATGACAAAAAGGGGGAGAGATATTTAAGTAATTAAGTTGTTTTGATATTCTATATTCATTTTCATGCTTATATGCAATGCCATGATTCATTATTTTTATTCATTGCATATTGTTTTTGGAGGAAGGAGGATTGGAAGGATGGTGGGCTATATTTGCATATTATTCTATATCGGTATCATCTTTATATACGCACATATGTGTAACTTGATTATATTGTCAAATTCATTTAAAGTCATAATGTTTTCCTGTACTTGATAGATAGCATAACTTTAGGGAGAGCTTATCCAAGCTCTTTTCTATCTTTTATTTTTTAAAAACTCATATGTTTTGTCATCATCAAAAAAGGGGAGATTGTTGACCCAAAATTACAATCACCTAGTTTTATGGTTTTGATGATAATAAAATATATGTGAATATTTGTACTAATCAAGTTCAAGTGTTTAAGTTTATTTCAAGATTCTAAGGATTCAAGGAGTTTTCTTCTTCTAAAGAAAGATGTTGGAGACTCAAGAAAACTCAAATACAGGATCAAAGCTCAAAGCATTCAACGTTCCTAGTGGAGAAGCCTGGTTGAAGAACTTGTAGTCACCTAGAGTCTTATAAGATATTAGTTTGTTAAAGTGTAGAATATAGTAATGATGCTCAAGAAGTTACACTCACAAAATACACAATTTCGAAAAATATAAGTTTTGATAGTATTGGTATTTTGCATGTTTGGATTTGATACATATCTCATAAGTTTTTCAAAATTTTATAACAAGTTTAGAACATGTATTTCATCACCTAAATATTGCTACATTACCCATAAACTAATACAAAATAATTTGAAAATTGTTTGAAATTTAAAATTAATACAGAAAACTGTTTCTGGCCTAAACGGTCGACCGGTGCCCATTTCAGGCGAAAACGGTCGACCAGGGCGGTCCACCGGGCCTTTGACTATGGGCGTGCACATTTATGCACGTTGTCGGTCGACCTACCGGTCGACCGCTAACCCTTGCAGTCGACCGAGCGGTCGACCGACTGAGTCGATCAGGTCGGCCAACCGATAGTTTATATTTTTATTTTAAACTGTCGAGCGGTCGACCGCCCAGTCGACCAGAGCCAACGGCTCTTTTTAGTATAAGTTGTCGGTCGACCGGCCGATCGATCGACAGCCTACCAGCTGGCTATAGCGGTTAGTTTTTGAATCTGTTTTGTTTGTAGTGGATTCCAACGGACATTTTTGGTTTCCAAGTGTCTAAACACACCCCAAATGACCTGGTATGATTTATAAATGATATTTATTCATTGCCTATATATATGGGTCATTGGTTTCAGTTTTAAAGAAAAAATACACAAGTTTACATGTTTTCAAGTTTGTTTCAAAAGAGAAAAAATTTTCTAGCTTCTAATCTTTAAGTTCTTTCTTTCCAAAGCTATTTTTAGTTAGTTTTAAAGCTCCTCCATTCTTTCTAACTGAATTTCATCTCTCACTTAACTTTTTGGGCCACACTTCACATTCTACTTTATAGGAAGTTGTGAGAGAGAGTGTTTTTGATCTTGTTGAATCACTGAGAGCTTTGTAACCTCAACTGGCTTAGTGCTACCTCTTGTGTAGAAGGTTGAGTTGGTGGAGTTGTATACTCTGGTCTTGTGTAGACTAAGTTGTAATTTCTTTGTGTAAGGTCCCTTTGTGGAAGGTCCCTTTGTGGATAATGAAATCCTTCATAGTGGTGAAGGCGAGGACATAGAGCGGTGGCTCGAACCTCGGAACAATTCCTTGTGTTTGTGATTGCTTGTGTCTTGCTCTCTATTACTTTTCATTTTTCACACTGGTGTGATTGTTTATCTTGCATTCTATAATTTCTTTCATTCCATCATTTTCATTATCGGTCAATATTCATCTCAACAAGGAGGCAATTGAGCACCTCAACTCATTATCTAGAGGAATCAAAGAGAAGAAGTTCTAGAGCCCTTCACGGGGAATTCAGCTTCAATTTTTGTTTTGAGTGACTGTTTGCATAATTTTTTATAATTAACTTTAAAATTGTATTTGATTAGCAAAACACCTATTTACCCCTCCCTAGGTGTATTTCAGTCCACTGTTGGCTTTTGACAATGTTAGGATGAACCCACATTGTCTCTCCTCGAGGTGTAGGAATAGGAAAAGACCCTTTTTCTTCTGGTTATGAGGATGAGGATTGATCACTCTTATTTTCGCTTTCGAGATAGGAACCACTCTGGTTGGCGCTGGTGGGAGATCTCAACCGAATTAAAGAGGTGATGTAGCTATCATATTAGCAGTCACCTTCTTTTACTCTGGACGGAGCTTAAGTACCTCTGCGTCAATTAGAACCTGAAGAACATCCTTGACGATTTGGCAACTCTTAGTAGGCTGTCCCAACACCCTATGGTATAAACAGTAGCGAGGATCATCTGATTTCCCTACTTCTTCAGGATGTCTGACCTCTGGTAATTTGAGTTTGTTACTTTTTTGGAGTAACTTGAACAGAGAGACTATGTGCTTATGTGTAACGCCTTATCCCACCGGTTACAGGGACGCTACTGTAACGTACATACGCAGGGCGGAAATACCCTCACATACTACCCTAAGCATATCATTATAGCTAAGAATCAGAGTACGGAAGTACAATAGTAAATATATTCTAACATTACAATCCAAGTACATTGTTATCACTGCATGTAATTCAATATTACATGAATATTACATCACTGGAACATGCAAAGGTACGAATTATAAGAGATTTACAAGATAAATCTGGTAGATGCTCACATGCTGGAAAGGGATCTCGAGAGCCAGTCAAAGAAAATGGATCAGGAGGATCTGCTACTAACTCTCCAAGCTTCCGCCAAGTTCTGATTCTGGGACTTTTTACGCTTCCACTGCGCACTCCGATCGGCAACAGGAAGTCCCTGATACTCCAGGCTCCATTATCTGGACATGTAAATTCAGGATTGTCAGGATGCAGCCCAGCGAGTACATAAGAATGCCAAGTGGCATGCACAAAAGCAAATACACGTGTACAGAAAATATCAGTGGATCATGTGCTTTCAAGGCAAGCATGCAGTGACCAGTAAATGCAGATGGAATCAAGTTAGAACAAATTTATGTGTGCATGCATGAACAGTATATATCATATGTAAAATGTATGCATAGGCAAAACCAATTGTATAAACTTAATCTCCGGTTCCATGAGATTAGTACTTCGAGGGGATAATCCAAACAAGGAAACCCTCTTGTATATACCATATACCTCACTTCACCATCAACTGGGCATATACGACCAGAGTTGCTGAAAGTTACTATATTAATGGTGTTGTCATGTCATGTTAGTGGAATCATGTACTATATTGTAATCAAGTCAGTATATGTATATCAGTTGTACATGTGTCAGTCAATATCAGGAATATCAGTATCAGGGTTATCAGATAACATGTAATATGAGGAATGGAAGTTATATATGAAATTCAGGTATAGGTATTATAATTATGCAATAATGATTAACAGAACTGTCTGATATTTTAATCATCTCCCTACCAGTGTCGCTCATCACTGGCAGGTGATTAGTCTCTAATTTTGTATAATTTTCATCACATTCTCATATTTATTTCATGTAAAATTTTGCTAATAAAACCATGCTTTCTTGATCCTAGGCCCATGGTGTGCAAATGAAGAAGAAGACCTAAATCACCATTTAATTGGTGATTAAAAGCCTACCAAGTAGCCATTAACTTTAGAGTGAAGATTTTGTCAGCCCAGGGTATCAAATCGCAAATCCAGCAGATCAAGACGTCAGAAAGACTGGGCGTCGCGCTGCCCGAAGCCAGGCACGCGGCGCCCTGGCAGGGCCGCGAAAACACGAGGCCGTGGAAACGCGGCCCTTTGGGTGCGCGCGCGCCTGCGCTTCGGGCCACGGGTCACCCACATGGTCACCTTCCCCCTGGTGCCTATAAATACCCCCCAGGGGTCTTCAGTTGAAGCAGATTCAGAATTAGAGTAAGTTGTGTAGTCTTGTTTTTATTTTGTAGTTGTTGTTGTTGTTCTTCTAGTTTTAGTTTTAGCCATTAGAGTGAAAGAGAGAGAGTGTGTAAGTGTTGTATTTGAAGGGTGACAAGCTAATACAAGTACTACTTCTCTTCCTTATTTCAATTTACTTGTGCTTTCATTTGCTTTTAATTCCTTATTGTAGTGTAACTCTTTTTACTCTTTACTTCTCTCCCTTGTAGTGTAACTTACCTTCTCTCTACTTCTTTTCTTTTTGTTGCTTCTTTCTTACCATGTCTAACTAACTCCACCATTGCATGGCTAACTAACTACTAACCCACTAATTTCTAACTTCTTCATTGATAACCCGAATGAGTCAATAGTGTCAAACAAGCCTTGTGCAAACGAAAGCTATGCATCTTAAGATGAGGGTTCTAACTCTAACTTCCTATAAGCATTTACCTTCTTATATTTCATACTTAAATTATTTTTTGATGATCTATGGGTGTTGTACTTTGCTTGTTGTTGTGAGTTAGAGAATTTCCTTTTAACTTAGCCGATACCATTAGTGCACTCGTGTCTTCCCGTATTCTCGCCTTCTATTGGATCTTGATAAGGGAATGTCTGAGTTTTTGCCGTGTGACGCTAAGTTTTAGGATGAACTTTCACTCGATTTCCGCGTGAATAGTTCCAATGCATAAGGGTTATGTTCGCCTATGATCCATCGTGAGACTATCTTCCAAAAATTAGAAATTAGTGGGAGCACTTAGTAGAAAGTTAGCCATACGTTTTTACAACTAAGAAAAATCCACTTTTACAAACCACCAAAATATTTTCCAACAATTCTTAAAAATAACTTGTTTTAACTTTTCAAATCTTTATTTGAAAACAAGAACTTTCTTTCTTCTTGAACTTTGAAGCTGCATCAAGCTTCCATCGCTCTCACTCCTTGTGGATACGACCCGTATAGCCGCTTCGCTACTACGGAAGAATCGCAAAAGCAGTAACATCAACCCACACTTCCTTCTTTTATTTTAGTGCTTGCTTTTTGCCGATCAAATTTTGGCGCCGTTGCCGGGGAGGGAACTGCTTTATTGTTCACTACTAAAGATTGTTCTTTTTGTGTGTAGGATAAGTACCAAGGAGCTCACTATCACGGGAAGCGAAGGAGGTGGCCAAGGACATTGCGCGAGGATTCATTTGCCCTCGGAAAAATTCGTGTAAAAGCGAGTTCTTTCGATTGAAGTACTAACAACCTCGTTTGCAGGGTTGCCAAAGCTGCTAAAAAAATTTGTTTTTTTAGTTTCCTTGGATGCTTTACCTTATGCATGTGTAATAAACTCAACAGAAATCCACTTATTGCTTAATTGAAATTTGGACTAGACTTTTGCATTTAGGGCACGTGTCTATTTCAATTCATTTCAATTTTTATTGAAAAGTGTTGGAGACAAGGTACGTGTGCATTCATATAGAATAGGACCAACACTTGAGAGTGATTTACCGCTTTGAGTGTTACCTTGTTGTGAATAAACTGTACACTTGCACAATTGATTTTAAGGGCAAAACCCGATTAAACAAGATAAGGTGGGAATTTCATCACCCTTCCTTAGCCCAAAAATCATCTCCAAGTGCACTCACACTTTCCCAAGCCTTAACTAAAAATCAATAGACGTTGGCCCTAGGGACATCTCGGACTCACTAAGAGATTAACCGAGGTTGAAAATTGTAAGAACTATACTCCTGCAAAATCAGTGTCTAAGGAAAGTGGATTGAGAGGTAAAGCCTCGAAAGCTCCGTGGTTTGGTGTAATTAGGCCCGTGGCTCCACCCGAATACCTCCCCCCGAGCTTTGCCCTTTCCTGGCCAATTAACTTGTAGTCGAGTTCCTGCAACAACCTTCCCCGGAGAAGCGACCAGTTAGGAGTCGTCTAGGTCCAGGTACCTTAGACTAAGGCTTGTTGTTGTTTTTCTTTCTTTTGTTTGTTTTTTGTTCTTTTTCGATTGTTTGTTGTCTTCACGTTGTTTTGGTGTGCTGCATGCAAGAGTGGGTGAGAGATCCGTCAACTTCCAGATTAATAAGAAATACTTCTCTACCCTTGCATCCAGAACCGGTGATGGCGTCACTTCAGGATAGATTTTACCCGATCAGAACTTCACTTCCATCTTGCATAAAACTTCCTGAAGCAAACGAAAATAACTTCGAGTTAAAACCTCAATTTATTAACACTCTTCCCAAATTTCATGGTTTAGAATCAGAGGACGCATACTTCTTTGTTAGAAAATTTGAAGAAGTGTGCCTCATGATGCGTATACCCTAGCTAGGAGACGATGCCGTTAGGTTATGTTTCATCCCTTTTTCCCTAAAGGACCTAGCGAAGAAATGGTTGTACAGTTTGGCAGCAGATTCAGTCACGACATGGGATGATTTCGTCAAGGCTTTCTTGAAGAAATTCTACCCAATTCACAAAACTACCCTCATTAGGAAGAACATTATGCAGTTTAGGCAAGAACAGAGCGAACCATTTTGGAGATACTTTGAGCGATTCAAAGATCTCCTAGCTCAGTGCCCTCATCATGGTGTTGAGAAATGGCGTCAGTGCCAGATTCTCTACGATGGTCTAGACTATCAAACGAAAACCCTTTAGAAACCATGTGTCAGGGAGGATTCTTGCAGAAAGATGAGAATCAGGGTTGGGATTTATTTGAGGATTTTGCGGAGAAAACCTTGCAATGGGAGCCAGCCTCAGAAAAACCTAGGAATTCACAATCTATAGCTTCAAGAGGAGGGCTCCTATCTCTAGAATCATCCATAGCTGTCGAGGCTAAGATTGCTACCCTAATGAGAAGGATAGAGGCTCTGGAAACTAAAGAGCCTGCCAACGTCAACCAAATCAACCCACCACCAATTCACAATCCGGGTTGTTCATACTGTCAGGCACCAAACCATGTCTTTGAAGAGTGCCTTGTTTTTCATGCCCAGCAAGTGCCACCGGAACACATGAACGCAGCTTACTCATGGCCGCCTCACAACCCCTACTCCCAAACATACAATCCGGGTTGGAGGAATCACCCTAATTTCTCCTGGGCCCCAAACAATCCTCCCAGGCCTAATTTCTCCAATAATTTTCACCATCCTACTCCTCCTCCACCTTTTCCCAGTCAAGCCCATCTTCCTCCTCCCAAAGCTCACCAATGAAAAAGAAAATCAGTAAATTGGAGGAGAGCATAGAGGCTTTCATGAAGTCCCAAGCCGCTTTTATGCAAAACCAGGGACAAACTCTGAATAATCATTCACAGGCTATATAGAGATTGAAAATGCAGATGAGCCAGTTAGCTATCTCCCTAAGTGAAAGACCAAAAGGTACTTTGCCTAGTCAACCGCTAGTTAACCCAAAAACCTCCAATCAAGCATATGAAATTCAGGATCCATCAATTAACCAGTGCAATGCTGTTCACACACTGCGATCTGGAAAGAAGGTAGACAACCAGGTCTACCAGCAGAAAAGTCCAGTCCATCCTGATCCCACTCCAGCCTCCACCTCTGCTAGTTCCTCCCAATCCGCTCCACAAACATCTGACGAGGACAAAGCTGCTGAACAAGTTCATAAGCCTGTAGCACCCTTTCCCAATAGGCTTAGGAACAACAATAAGAATATGCACATGGAGAAAATGCTAGAGATGTTCAACCAGGTCAAATTGAATGTGCCACTTCTTGACGCTATCCAACAAGTCCCGGCTTATGCCAAATTTCTTAAGGATATGTGTACGAAGAAGAGAAAGACCAATGTGCCCAAGAAAGTGTTCTTGGCAACCAATATAAGCGAAATTCTGTCTGGTCCCATTCCGGTGAAATACAAGGATCCCGGATGTCCCACCATTTCCTGCACTATAGGACAGACCGAAATCAGTAGAGCACTTCTTGACCTGGGAGCAAGCATCAACTTGCTACCTCTCTCAGTATCCAGCAACTTGGGTTGGGCGAGCTAAGCCCAACTCGAGTCACCATTCAGCTAGCTGACCGATCTGTGAAAATCCCGAAGGGGAAAATCACATATGTCCTTATTCGGGTCGGGGATTTCATTTACCCCGTTGACTTCATTGTGCTTGAGACCCAACCTGTGTCCAATCTTAGGTCTCAAACTCCGGTCATCTTAGGGCGTCCATTCCTTGCTACAGCCAATGTCATAATCAACTATAGGAACGGGTCCATGCGATTGACTTTTGGAGACATGACGAAGGAAGTCAATGTCTTCAATCTTAGAAGACAACCTAGGGATGTCAATGATCAGACATTTGAGGTCAATTCTATTGAAAACCTGACCAGTGAGCATGAGGAAAGCATGGAGACAGAAACTAAGGCAGAGTTTAATTTAGAGGCTGAAGATTTTAATCTAGACCAGATCGTAGTTTCAGTAGTGGATTGGGCATCAAGCCCAAGTGTACCTCATCATAGGATTGAAAACCCAGAGATTACCTCCAATGAAGCAACACCTTCCCTAGAGCTAAAAGTCTTACCTGAACACCTCAACTACGCCTACCTGGGTGGAAAGGACACCTTGCCAGTCATCATAGCATCCCACCTGACTGAGCAACAAGAGGATAGCTTAATGTCTATTCTGAAAAGACATAGGGAAGCCATTGGATGGACGATGAAGGACATCAAGGGAATAAGTCCAGCCATAGTGCAACATAGAATCCATTTAGTCGATGAAGCAACCCCTAGGAGGGACCCATAACGCAGGGTTAACCCTCTCATGCAAGAGGCAGTTAAGGCTGAAATTCTGAAACTATTAGATAATGAGATCATTTATCCCATTTCTGATAGCCAATGGGTTAGCCCTGTTCATGCGGTCCCAAAGACGGCTGGCTTTACGGTGGTAGAAAATGAGAAAAAAGAATTGGTACAAACAAGACTGCCTACCAAGGTTCGTGTTTGTATCGACTACAGGAAGTTGAATGCAGCTACCCATAAAGACCACTTCCCGCTACCCTTCATCGACCAAATGCTTGAGCGTTTGGTTGGACATGAGTACTACTGCTTCCTAGATGGGTACTCGGGATACAATCAAATCCCCATTGCTGCAGAAGATCAGGAAAAGACGACGTTCACCTGCCCGTTTGGAACATTTGCTTATCGCCGCATGCCTTTTGGATTGTGCAATGCTCCCGCAACGTTCCAACGGTGCATGCTTAGTTTGTTCTCTGACATGGTGGAACGTTTTCTTGAGATTTTCATAGATGACTTCTCCATCTACAGAGATTCATTTGATCAGTATCTTCATCACCTAGAGTTAGTACTACAAAGATGCATTGAGAAGAACCTAACTCTAAACTGGGAAAAATGTCACTTCATGGTGAGACAGGGGATTGTCTTGGGCCATGAGATTTCGAGGAGAGGCATAGAAGTGGATAAGGCTAAAGTAGAAGTGATTGATAAGCTTCCACCACTCAAAAGCATCAAGGATATTAGATCCTTTTTAGGGCATGTTGGGTTCTACTGACGGTTCATTAAGGACTTTAGCAAAATCGCGAGGCCCTTAACCAACCTGCTCGCTAAGGACGTGCCCTTTGATTTCAACGATGAATGTTTCAAGTCATGGGGGAAGCTTAAGTAAGAACTTATTTCTGCGCCTATTATTTCTGCTCCTAATTGGGCCCAACCTTTTGAAATCATGTGTGATGCATCTAAATTTGCTATTGGCGCTGTTCTAGGACAGCCCATCGATAATAGGCAGCACGTGATTTACTATTCGAGTAGGAACTTGAATGACGCCCAACAGAATTATACAACGACTGAGAAGAAATTTTTGGCCGTTGTCTTTGCGTTAGAAAAGTTCTGGCCCTACTTGTTAGGTTCGAAGACGGTGATTTTTACGGATCACTCGGCTCTGAAATACCTCATGACCAAGAAGGAAGCAAAAGCCCGACTGATTCGGTGGATCCTTTTGCTTCAAGAATTTGACTTAAAAATCCGAGATAAACGAGGTATAGAAAATGTGGTCGCTGATCATCTCTCACGAATTCCGAATGCACCAACCATCCAAGCTCCGATTAACGAGGATTTCCCAGACGAGCACATCCTAGCCATTTTTAAGGAACTCTGGTATGCGGACATTGTTAATTACCTGGCCACGGGACAATTACCCGCTGACTGGACAAAGCAAGACCAATACCGCTTCTTTGCCCAAGTACGGTACTTCTTCTGGGAAGAACCGTATCTTTTTAAGTATTGTCCCGACCAAATTATTAGACGATGCATACTAGAGGAGGAACAGAGGAGTGTGCTCAGCTTTTTCCATGACCTTGCATGCGGAGGACACTTCGGTCCCTGCAAGACTGCAGAGAAGGTTCTACAAAGTGGGTTCTACTGGCCCACTTTATTCAAAGACTCATATCATTTTTGCAAGTCATGCGCAAATTGTCAGAAAATTGGGAAAATTTCAAGAAGAGACATGATGCCCCTGAACCCGATCCTTGAAGTTGAAAATTTTGATGTTTGGGGTATCGATTTCATGGGGCCATTCCCCAATTCCTTCGGCAACCAGTTCATTTTGATTGCTGTAGATTATGTCTCTAAGTGGGTAGAAGCTGTGCCAACTAATACGAATGACAACAAAGTGGTTGTCAAATTTCTCAAAGAGAACATCTTCTCCCGATTTGGCACCCCTAGAGCGATAATTAGTGATAATGGATCGCATTTCTGCAACAGAGTTTTGAAGCTCTGATGCGAAAATATTCCATTAATCACAAGTTATCTACTCCGTATCATCCCCAGACAAATGGGCAGGTCGAAGTCACCAACCGACAGATCAAGCTCATTCTGGAAAAGACTGTCGGACAAAACCAAAAGGATTGTCGATTAAGCTCAATGATGCATTGTGGGCTTACCGCACTGCTTTTAAGACAGTTCTGGGAATGTCTCCTTATAGAATCGTATTTGGCAAAGCCTGTCATCTGCCAGTAGAGTTAGAACACCGGGCCCTCTGGGCCATTAAGCAGCTCAATTTTGATTTGAGTAAGGCCAGTGAGCTAAGGAGACTGCAGATTTCAGAATTAGAGGAGATACGGAATGAAGCCTATGAGAATGCTCGAATCACCAAAAGCAGAACAAAACTTTTTCATGACCAGATCATAACCCGGAAAATCTTTGCCCCGGGAGATAGGGTTCTGCTGTATAACTCTAGGCTTCATATTTTCGCGGGGAAGCTGAAAACTCGTTGGTCGGGACCGTTCATTGTGCGCACTGTTTTCCCACACGGTGCTGTGCTTATTGCGGACCCTAAAAACAACACGGAATTCAAAGTGAATGGGTAAAGACTGAAGCCCTTCTTGACCACTGAGCCTATAACTCCGGATGATAGTGTGCTAACTCTTTTTGCCCCGTCATACACCAAACCACAACAAATAAATAAAAAATTTAAAATTTTTTTGTTTATATGCTTACCCCTTCTACATTCTTTTTGACATTTCTTTAGGCTATTCGCACTTGGCCGGCCCGAGGCCACGAAGGCGGTGACATGATTTCTTCCCCCTATTTATTGCATTTGCATTTCCATATGCATTCATTGAGGACAATGCATTAGATAGGTGTGGGGGGTGCTAACACTTTTTCTTTTTCCTTTTATTCTTTCTTTTTCTTTCCCAAAAAAAAATCTCCAGATTGAAAAGAAATTTCATACTCTTTATAAAAATACCAAAAGATTGTAGGAATTACGGGAACCTTATTAATGAATCTTTATTTTTGCCTAAATAAACAAGAAAGATTGGTTTGACTAAAAAGTTAGAAGGGATAAGGAAAATAACTCATACCGTTTATTTAGCCTTAGTAGAATATGCATAACCCACACACACATGCTTGAGATTTAGAAACACAATTCTGGAAAAAAAAAAATGCTGGATAATTGTGCCTCAAGAAGCATGATTACTCACGCCAAAAAAAAATTCTATATACAATAATATACAATAATGTATAAATAAATCTTGATTTCGTGGCCTACTCCACTTGCATATTTGACCTGAAGGGTGTTTTTGAAATCACCTAGAGGGGGGGGTGAATAGGTGATGGCTATATGATAATGGCAATTATGCGGAATTTAAAAATTTAACTCTAAACAATTAGCACAATACAATATTTCTTGCAAGTAAAGGACAATGTAAAATTGCAAGTAATAAAAGAGATAGAGTTAGAGAAATTTGAGCAAACGCAAACACGCCGATATGTTTCCGAGGTTCGAGCCACGCTCTACGTCCCCGCCTTCACACTTGAAGGATTTCCACTATTGAGGATCCCACCGGATCAACAATACAAGGACACACTTGTCCGTCTCCCGTGATGACACTTCACCACCTTGAGCACACTAGCTCGCCTGGAGGCCGATGCCTCTACAACTTCACTCAATTACAATGGAAGTGATCACACTTGATCACTTTTACAAATAGCTCACTAAGCACAATCCTAGAACCAAATAGTAGACTTAGAGTATGGGATTGTGTAGTGCAAAACTAGAGAGAAGTAGAGGAATAGGCTCCAAGAAAGGTGATGGAAATTTAGGCTTTGGAGAGAAAAATCTTTTCTTTTGAAAACTTTGGAAATCTTTGAAACTCTTGTCAAAATTCACTTGATAGCTCTAAAATCATTAGTCATTTCATATGAAGTGACCACCTATTTATAGGGGTCAAAAACTGCTCAAGAGATTCGTTGGAGACAAATCCCAAAAGTCAAAGAGTCAGAAAATATAGCTGTTGGGTCTGTCAGAATTTTTGACAGACTACCGGTCGACCGGGTCGGTCGACCGCCAACGGTCAAAAATCCGACCGTTGGGGCTCACCGGTCGACTGGGTCGGTCGACTGGCATTTCCAGAGAGCAGCAGGTTGGGGGCCGGTCGAGTATCGGTCGACTCCCGGTCGACTGATACGCATATGCACAAATGTGCATGTCGGTCGAGTGCCGGTCGACTGCCGGTCGACCGGTCACTGTGAATTTCTGAAAAATCAGAATTCACAGACCTGGGCAATTTTGGGTTTTGGTTTTGGGTCTTGGATAAAATGTTTTGGTCTTGAAAAATCATAGAGTATGAGCATGTGTCATACTACTATCAAGGTAAAATACTTGGTAAAAATTCTTTTGATAAAAACTTGATTTTCAATAAAATGTTTTTCCCAAAAACTAGTCTCTCTAAAATCGTATTTCCAAAATAGATATTTTCAACTAAACTGAGTTTGGAAATAGAAATGGAAAGTATTTTGAAGCCATAAACCACTCTAGAAAATGTGTGTGTGTGATATCCCATATCTCTACTTCTACTATTTAGTTTTGACAAAATATTCTAAAATGAAAATAAACAAAGTACAAAACTTGGATTCTTAAGCAAGTCTTGATCTTCTTCTTGAATTTTTCTTCAACGCAAATTCCGAAGCTTCCTATGTGCTTTAGCTTGGGAATGCAAATGTTGGGCGAACTCCAAATTTGTGAGTCTTTTAGCGGAGTTGTCAAAATCTGTTTCTTGAACCTGAAATACTTCAAAATCAAGAATATTAAATTCATAACTAAATATGTTTTGCTATCATCAAAATAACCGGGATAATGGCCTTTGGGCCAACAATCTCCCCCTTTTTGATGATGGCAAAACATATGTAGTTATCACAAGATATTTTGGGTAGAGTCTTCAAATGAAGCTCCCCCTCAACATATGCATATTTAAAAAATCATACTCAGGCATATTGTCACAATTGCTAAATCATAAACATCAAATATCCATGCCCATAGAAAATATCAACCACACATGTCATATCATAGATAAAAGGAAATGAGTCTCAACATGACATAAATACATACCACACAAGACATGTCCACAACACAAAAATAAAGGTGTCCAAAATAAAGGTGTCCAACACAACAAAATAAGTCACATACATAACAAAATAACAAAAGTGTCATAACAAAATAATAACAAAATATCTCTCTCCAAATATCTCTCCCCCTTTTGACATCATCAATAAAGGGGCATCAACAGCAGCATCACTCAGTCGCCTCGTCATCCTCCTCCTCGTCATCATCTGAGCCCTCGGCCATCGTCTGGTCATCACCATCATCTGAGGAAGAAGAGGAAACTACCTCCTCTGTATCCACGGCATCAACTCTGGGGCGCGGTGGTGGAACAGAGACGCGAGCTCTGGGAGGGAAAGGAGGACCAGCAGCAGGGAGACGACGAGCACCCGGAGTCCCATCAGGAACGACTATGTCCAATTTAGAGAACAGAGATTGGAACTGAACATCCACAAATCTCATGGACTCAGCCATATAGGACAAGTCGTTTCGGACCTCCGCCCGAAAAGCAGCATCCATCGCAGCACGAGCCTCCATATCTGCCCGAAGAGAAGCATCACGAGCAGCCATATCTGCACGAAGTGCAGAGACTTGCTCACCGACCCAGGCCTGATGTGCCTCGATCTGCGAGCGGACCTCAGAAGCAGAAGCACCCTGAAACTCAGGAGCAGGAAAAACAGGAGGTGGAGCTGGAGCTGGATCAGCTGCAGGAACAGGTGGTGGTTGCACAGCTGCGTGTCGACGCAACTGAGCTTCCATCATCTTTAAGGCAGCAGCATTGAAATCTGAAGAGGGTTTTGAAGGGGCTTGACCAGAGAAATCAAAATCTAGAGCCCTAAGCAAATGGGTAATGAGCATGCCGTAAGGCAGACTCCTACCAGCAGTACGAATCTGATCACCACTCATGTGAGAAGCGATCACTCGAGGGAAATTTATCTTAATGCCTTTAAGGAGGCAATAGATAATCAAGGGAACAGGACCTCGAGCATGGCTAAATTCACCGGATTTTGGCACGATGTTATGAAAGACAATCTTAGCAAGGACCTGAGATTGGAGGGTATACTGACTCACAATCTCATTCCTCACTAGATCGGGATTGTCATCCTGGTGAAGAAGAGTGGATGCGGTGAGTGAAGACTCACCCTCCGGATATTCAGGAAAATCATGTAGGTCATAAGAGTAAACATCTATTCCATCAGTGGAAAGATGAAGAATTCTAGCAAATTGACCTAGGGAAATGTTTATGTCCCTACCCATCACACGGGAAATAATCCGGTTCCCACTAAATTCAAAATTGGCATAGAAATAGGGAACCAAAGAAGTGTAAACTTTCTCCCTAATGGAGAGAAAATCTACAAGATTGTTGGCACGAAGTATGTGGGAATATCTAAATGTTCAAAATCATGCATAGCCACATATCTACCAGAAATAGTATTCCTAGGGGCTAAATGTGTGTAACGATCAGAGGCAAGATCGTTACGGAACACAGGTTCAGTCCTAGGGGCTTGAGATGAGGATTGGGCAATGCCCTTTCCCTTCTCAGAACGATGTCTTTTTGGAGGCATGATAAAAAAATCCAATTTTTAGGTTTTTGCAGTTAATGGCACGATCTAGATGATCAATCAACCTAATATGAAGACAAAGGAAGTGATAGATCTAAGCTAGAAAGGAATAACAAGTGAAAAATTCGAAATTTTTACCTTTGAGAAAAACTGAAACCCTAGCTTGAAATCCAGAAATTCTGAGAATCTGACGGATGGATCGGCTTGAGATTGAAGATCCGAGTTAGAAATGAGAAGATTAAAATGGGTTTTGAAGGATTTTTAGATCAGGTGAACGGATCTGAAGAAGGAAATTTTGGAGAAAAGGGGCTCCTTCGGTCGCTGTGAGAGGAAATGAGAGAGAGAGTGCGAAACAGTGGGAAAAAGGTCAAATATATGCCAGAATACGACTATCGGTCGACTGGGATTGAGGGACCGGTCGACCGAAAAGAAACAGAGAGTCCTGCATCTAAATCGGTCGACTGGTCCTATACCAGCAGTCGACCGGTAGCACAAAAAAAATCAAAAAATTTTCTCAGACAGAGCCGGTCGACTGGGGTTAGGGGCCAGTCGACCGGTAAGTCTGAAAAATCTGCTACCATATTCTGACAAAAAAAAATTTATAAATAAACATTATAACAAATAAAAATATGTTATATTATAATAATCAGGGATAACACAATTATTTTTAAATCTTCATTTAGTGATCATATCAACAAAACTTCACACAGAATTATTTAATTTTATTTTACATATTTAAGCAAAGGTATAAAGATGTTGAAGCCGAATACCCAGTGACGGGTTCTGAACTTCATCCTCTTGATTCCTCTTGAATGAGTTGAGGTGCGCAATTGCCATCTTTAAGGTATTTGCTCAACTATGAAAATTTTCAAAAAGTTTTATTTTTATTTATGAAAAATAGGTCTATATGTATACAAGTATATAATCACAAAATCTAAACTATACATATAGATACACAAAAAAAATTGGACATGTGGACAAGTATGACATAAGGCATGACAATACAAGATATGAAAATTAATACAAGGCATGTACACAACATGATAGAAAGGTAGTTCTATATAAGTATGTATCAATAATGAATCAAAAGCAAACTAACCATTCTACACATATGTATACATGTCAAAAAAAATCAAAATTGAACATGGCATATACAATCATGTTAGAGTTGCAAGTTTATACTAATCATGTATCAATGAAGCATAAAACTAAACTAGCAATCCTATAACAATTGTATATACAAAATTAAAAACTCTTAAATGGAGATGTTACCAATTTACGGTTAGTCTCCAAAAATAGGTGCCTCCACGATAGCGATGCAAGCTAGATTTGAACTTTGAGCTTAGTTGCATCTACCACCCGGGCACCGTCTCCCCCTAAGTCTTGGAGGAAGTAGATCCACCTGTGTCACCTACATTTGGAGGATCTTTTGGTACCCAAATCTTTGAGGGTCCTTTGGGGTTAGTACCGGGGCGAACCCAAACATATTTATTCTTAACATTGTTCTTAGCATAACAAAATTTTTCTAGATGGCCTTTGCGGCCACAATGAGTGCAAACATAAATCCTACCATTTCCATACATGTATGCATGCTTGTGAGTGTGAGTATGTTTCCGTGCATGTGTATGTGCATGTTGTGCATGTTTCCCTTGGGGTGTTCCCTTAGGAAATTTAGAAGCTATCTTTTTCAAATCAAATGCACAATTTTTAAGTGTGGAGTCCAAAGCATCAACACGCTTTTGGATCTCAACAAAATCATTTTTATCTATTGAAACCATGGGGGTTTTACCCTTATTTGCAAGTTTATGCTTATCAAAATCATTTTTCAATTTTTCAAATGCACTAGATAAAACATCTTTTTCTTTAACAACTATTTCTACTTTATGTTTTAAAGCCTCATTTTCTCTTTTTAATTTCTTATTTTGAGATTGTGAAATCTCATACCTATTTTGCAATTCTTCAAAGAAATGTGCAAGTTCATCCATAGTCAAATCATCATCTTCTAAGGTGTTTTCTAGAGTTACCTTTGGTACATCCTCCCCATGTGCCATGAAACACATGTGCGCGGCGTCGACTTCCTCTTCGGATTCCGACTCCGTGTCATCCCAAGTAGCCACCATGGCCTTCTTCTTTCTTTGCCCGTTCTTGGATGTGGTTGCTTGTAGAGCGGGGCAATCGGCAATGAGGTGACCAATCTTCTTGCAATGGAAGCAAGGACCGGGCTCCTCTCTTTTTCTTTCAAATCTCCCTTGAGGTTTCCCTCGCCGGAAATTGCTTTGTCTTCCCTTTTTGTAGAACATCTTGCCTACCTTCCGGATGAGCATGGCGAAGTCTTCATCGCACTCGTCCGATGAATCATCCTCGTCTTGAATGGTTGGAGCGGCTTTGAAGGCTATTGATTTCTTCTTGGGTGCCTCCCTTTCTTCTCGTACCTTCATCTCCATCTCATGTGTTTTGAGATTGCCGATGAAGCCGGAGAAGTCCATCTCCTCTTTGTCATTTAGCTCTTTGAGGGTTGTCGCCTTGACTTCCCAAGCTTTGGGAAGAGCTCTAATCACCTTCCTTATCTTTTGATCGTTGTCAATCTTGTCACCTAAGGAAGAAAGAGCATTAGTTATTTTTGTAAAGCGAGTGAGCATGTCATCAATGCTCTCATTATCAATCATGTAAAAATTCTCATATTGAGAACGTAGCAAGTCAACTTTTGCTCTCTTGACTTGTGACGTTCCCTCATGAGTCACAATAAGCATGTTCCAAACTTCATATGCCGATTTACAATTAATGATGCGTGCAAGGTCATCTTCATTAAGTGCTTGTGTTAATGCATATTGTGCCCTAGCATTAGCTTCATAGTCCTTGGTGGTATCCTCGGACCATGTGCTCTCATCACTAGTGGGTTCAATGAATTCTTTGGTGACGGCCCTAGCTACCTTGACTCCTAGGGATTTTAGAAAAAGGTTCATCTTGACCTTCCAAATAGGGAAGTTCAAGCCATCAAATTTGGGTGGGGACTTAATGCTTGAAAAATCTAGAGATGCCATGTATGATGAATAAAATGCACAATATATAATAAATGCAACAAATGTATATAGCCAACTAAAGGATCTCCCTAAGGTTGTTAGACCTAAGTTGTAGGGTTAGGCTCTGATACCAATTGAAATCACCTAGAGGGGGGGGTGAATAGGTGATGGCTATATGATAATGGCAATTATGCGGAATTTAAAAATTTAACTCTAAACAATTAGCACAATACAATATTTCTTGCAAGTAAAGGACAATGTAAATTGCAAGTAATAAAAGAGATAGAGTTAGAGAAATTTGAGCAAACGCAAACACGCCGATATGTTTCCGAGGTTCGAGCCACGCTCTACGTCCCCGCCTTCACACTTGAAGGATTTCCACTATTGAGGATCCCACCGGATCAACAATACAAGGACAACACTTGTCCGTCTCCCGTGATGACACTTCACCACCTTGAGCACACTAGCTCGCCTGGAGGCCGATGCCTCTACAACTTCACTCAATTACAATGGAAGTGATCACACTTGATCACTTTTACAAATAGCTCACTAAGCACAATCCTAGAACCAAATAGTAGACTTAGAGTATGGGATTGTGTAGTGCAAAACTAGAGAGAAGTAGAGGAATAGGCTCCAAGAAAGGTGATGGAAATTTAGGCTTTGGAGAGAAAAATCTTTTCTTTTGAAAACTTTGGAAATCTTTGAAACTCTTGTCAAAATTCACTTGATAGCTCTAAAATCATTAGTCATTTCATATGAAGTGACCACCTATTTATAGGGGTCAAAAACTGCTCAAGAGATTCGTTGGAGACAAATCCCAAAAGTCAAAGAGTCAGAAAATATAGCTGTTGGGTCTGTCAGAATTTTTGACAGACTACCGGTCGACCGGGTCGGTCGACCGCCAACGGTCAAAATCCGACCGTTGGGGCTCACCGGTCGACTGGGTCGGTCGACTGGCATTTCCAGAGAGCAGCAGGTTGGGGGCCGGTCGAGTATCGGTCGACTCCCGGTCGACTGATACGCATATGCACAAATGTGCATGTCGGTCGAGTGCCGGTCGACTGCCGGTCGACCGGTCACTGTGAATTTCTGAAAAATCAGAATTCACAGACCTGGGCAATTTTGGGTTTGGTTTTGGGTCTTGGATAAAATGTTTTGGTCTTGAAAAATCATAGAGTATGAGCATGTGTCATACTACTATCAAGGTAAAATACTTGGTAAAAATTCTTTTGATAAAAACTTGATTTTCAATAAAATGTTTTTCCCAAAACTAGTCTCTCTAAAATCGTATTTCCAAAATAGATATTTTCAACTAAACTGAGTTTGGAAATAGAAATGGAAAGTATTTTGAAGCCATAAACCACTCTAGAAAATGTGTGTGTGTGATATCCCATATCTCTACTTCTACTATTTAGTTTTGACAAAATATTCTAAAATGAAAATAAACAAAGTACAAAACTTGGATTCTTAAGCAAGTCTTGATCTTCTTCTTGAATTTTTCTTCAACGCAAATTCCGAAGCTTCCTATGTGCTTTAGCTTGGGAATGCAAATGTTGGGCGAACTCCAAATTTGTGAGTCTTTTAGCGGAGTTGTCAAAATCTGTTTCTTGAACCTGAAATACTTCAAAATCAAGAATATTAAATTCATAACTAAATATGTTTTGCTATAAAATAACCGGGATAATGGCCTTTGGGCCAACAGTTTTTCCACCGGTGCCCTAAGACCATCTGGTTTGAGAGTCATCGGTTTGATATGTGTTACATAAGTGAATTAGAAAGCCTAATGGAACCAAGAACAATAAGTAAATATTAATAAAATTAAATGATATTCAAAGTTGAGTTGAAAAATCCCAAGCACATCACACTTACACATTATGCATATCTATCTAAAGCAAAATAAAAGAATGAGTTAGAAGTACAAGATCCTTTCTAAATTTAAAGAAAAACCATAGTTTCTTCTTTTATGAAGGCTAAAGTATAAGAGGACTTATGAGGGTTAAACCTAATTCTTACATCATTCGGTCTTTTTTACTTAGATGATTGAAAGTTCTTTTTCATATAAAAAAAATTTCTAACAACTAACTTCTTTTCTTTACTTACTGGATTTTATGGGTGCAATCCGCTGAAAACCCTCAGGAGACAACACTCCTCCTCTACGGGAAACCTAGAGGTTTAAAGGCTTGTTGCACATGCTCAGTGCAATCGCATCACCTGCAAAAGTGGTATAATAATTTTCTTATCTTTGTTTTGCTCGGGACGAGCAAAAAGATAAGTGTGGGGGTGTGATTAGTCTCTAATTTTGTATAATTTTCATCACATTCTCATATTTATTTCATGTAAAATTTTGCTAATAAAACCTTGCTTGCTTGATCCTAGGTCCATGGTGTGCAAATGAAGAAGAAGACCTAAATCACCATTTAATTGGTGATTAAAAGCCTACAAAGTAGTCATTGACTTTAGAGTGAAGATTTTGTCAGCCCAGGGTATCTAATCGCAAACCCAGCAGATCAACGCGTCAGAAGACAGACTGGGCGACGCGCTACCTGAAGCCAGGCACGCGCGCGCCTGCGCTTCGGGCCACGGGTCACCCACGTGGCCCCCTTCCCCTGGTGCCTATAAATACCCCCCAGGGGTCTTCAGTTGAAGCAGATCCAGAATTAGAGCAAGTTGTGTAGTCTTGTTTTTAGTTTGTAGTTGTTGTTGTTCTTCTTCTTCTAGTTTTAGTTTTGGCCATTAGAGTGAAAGAGAGAGAGTGTATAAGTGTTGTATTTGAAGGGTGACAAGCTAATACAAGTACTACTTCTCTTCCTTCTTTCAATTTACTTGTGCTTTCATTTGCTTTTAATTCCTTGTTGTAGTGTAACTCTTTTTACTCTTTACTTCTCTCCCTTGTAGTGTAACTTACCTTCTCTTTACTTCTTTTCTTTTTCTTGCTTCTTTCTTTCCATGTCTAACTAACTCCACCATTGCATGGCTAACTAACTACTAACCCACTAATTTCTAACTTCTTCATTGATAACCCGAATGAGTCAATAGTGTCAAACAAGCCTTGTGCAAACGAGAGCTATGGCATCTTAAGACGAGGGTTCCAACTCTAACTTCCTACAAGTATTTACCTTCTTATATTTCATACTTAAATTGTTTTTTGATGATCTATGGGTGTTGTACTTTGCTTGTTGTTGTAAGTTAGAGAATTTTCTTTTAACTTAGCCGATGCCATTAGTGCACTCGTGTCTTCCCGTATTCTCGCCTTCTATTGGATCTTGATAAGGGAATGTCCGAGGTTTTGCCATGTGAAGCTAAGTTTTAGGATGAACTTTCACTCAATTTCCACGTGAATAGTTCCAATGCATAAGGGTTATGTTCGCCTATGATCCATCGTGAGGCTATTTTTCAAAAATTAGAAATTAGTGGGAGCACTTAGTAGAAAGTTAGCCATGCGCTTGTACAACTAAGAAAAATCCACTTTTACAAACCACCAAAACATTTTCCAACAATTCTTAAAAACAACTTGTTTTCACATTTCAATTCTATATTTGAAAACAAGAACTTTCTTTCTTCTTGAACTTTGAAGCCGCATCAAGCTTCCATCGCTCTCCCTCCTTGTGGATACGACCCGTATAGCCGCTTCGCTACTACGGAAGAATCGCAAAAGCAGTGACATCAACCCACACTTACTTCTCTTATTTTAGTGCTTACTTTTTGCCGATCAGCAGACCATAACAGAGTAATACTAGTGTATAAATCTTGTTAGAACTTACTCGAATCTGCTATGGGTGTAACAGAATCCGAATAAAGGAGAGACCAAATGGCACACATTCCTAACATCATTACTGTTGGGTTGTCACATTCTTATTGTTTATTAGATCCATATATCTTGGTATATATTTTCAGGACACATACATCCACATATGAATAAGATGAGTTAGTTTGGAAACTGATGGGGATCAATTGTATGAGGTTTATAATAGGTCCCGTGCATACCCGGGACAACGGCCTTACATGGTTGGAATTGGATTCCAACCCACGCCGCCAGGCACTAACAGTATCAGTAGTAGGATCAGTTCAGGGTGCCAGTACACCCCACAAGAACTCCTGTGGCCTCAGGTAGTTCTCTACAGTAGTTGCAACATCGAGCCATTATGAAGATGTACTTATTGAAGTCCATCAGTTTCCCTCATCCCCAGTTTATGTTGAGTGATTTTTTAAATAGTTGGTCTGGTGTACAATTCAGTATATCATGATAATTGTTTACAGGGATCTTCAGGAGTTCAGTAACAGTATATCCTATTTTAGGGACTTAATAATCAGTAGTACGGTAATCGGTAGCGATGTGGGATTCTAGAGATGTCCCTCGTGTTATTCCACGTGGCACTTAGTTCCACACATCAAATCAGTAACAGTAGTTTCAGGATACAGTGGTAAGTCCACATAAATCAGTATCATGATATATCCAGTCAGGAATTATGGTACCAAGTCTAGAATCAGTATATGTAATATATCATGAGTTATGGTACCGTCCAGTATTCATCATATGTCCTATAGTCAGTATGTGAGATGTCAATGTCATGTCAATGTCAGGTGTTACTGTCATGTCAAGTATAATATCAGTATCAGGAATCAGTAACAGATGTTAAGTCAGGTAATCCATGTCAAATATCAGTGATAATATCAGTATCAATATCAATATCTAATAAATAGTAAAAGCAGCACTACAGCTATGCACATACAAGCGGAGCAAAGCAGTGCTGGAGCACACATAGAGAATATTGTTTAATCACTAAAGTGCTAGGCGGAACTACAGGAAGGACTTAGCTTAGACTGCGAGTGTAAAATCCGATAGAATTCTGCCTTAACGAGTTTAGTGAATAAAGCGCTGAGCGCTAAATACGCCTACCAGGCATTGCTAGAACGAAGTTAAACCGTTAATAAACCTCAGAGAGGTTAAGCCAAAGGTTATAATATAAACCGCATAGAGATTAAGCCTGGAGGTTGTATTAGTATTCGCAGATGGTCTCAATACCACACACAGGCAATCAATAATATAATAATCATAAACAGAGCTACAAGCTCTATATTGTGCTCCTGAGTTGGGTACCTCTACCCCTAGTCACCACGAAATCTGAAGGTAATGGGTGACCTGCAAAGCGGTCTCTCGGATGATATTCCAGAACGGATAGAGCATCCGAGGTATAGAATCTCCTATCCAGCTACCTCAAAACCCTAATGGTAGTGGGTGGTGGCGATGGCTTGTTGCCCTTGGATAACCGGGAGGGGTCTCCCGAGACAGCCAACCCCTAAAGGGAAGTTCGTCTCGAGGGTCTTTATTTGCAACATGCATCACTGCTAGTCCCAAATGCCAAAAATCCAGATAATTAAAGAAAATACGTATAAATACTAAAAAATATAGAAAATCCTAAAAATACACAAAAAATTTCTAAATACACAAAAAATTCCTAAAAATACACGGATAAATTCTGAAAATACAAGAAAATTCCTAAAAATATACTGATAATTTCTAAAATGCAGGAAAATCCTAAAAATGCCTAGATAATTTTTAAAAATTACAGGAAATTCTTAGAAATGCCCAGAACATGAAATATGCATGCACATGTACAAATATACGTGTATATGTGTGTATGCGCGCATATGCAATAAGGGAAGAGTACTCACCTAAATACCGAGAAATACCTGATACCACATGCATGTGTGCACGTGTGTGCACGTGGACAGCCAAGGGGCTGGCAGTGGACTATAGGAGGAAGGAGGGAGTTATGGAGAGGCGTTTTAGAGAGAGAAAATGTAAAGAAGAGAGAAATCTAGAGAGAGAAAATTAGGGTTTTGGTTTTGGAGGAGAGAGAATGGGTTTTTGGATAGGAATTAGTGGAGGAGGTGGAGAAGCATGTGGAGGAGGCTAGGGAGGTGGCCGGCCTAAAGTAGGATGAGGGAGGCGAGAAAAATCTACAGAGAGGTTAGAGAGAGGTTAGAGAGAAAGTAGTGTTTAGGACCTTTAGAGAGAGAAAAAATAGGAGAAAATTATAGAAGGTAGAGGAGAGTGATGGGGATCCATCTATAGTAGCCAGTCATGGAGTTATGGGGAGAGAAAATCTAGAGAGATGTTAGAGAGAGGAGAGAGAAAGTACCTCTTTGGGGTTTTAGAGAGAGGAAAAATTAGGAGAAATAGGGGAGGTGTGGAGGTCTAGAGATGATATTAGGGTGTTGTAGAAGTAGCCATGGTGATATAAGATTTTTGTAGGATTTTTAGAGTGAGAAAATAAGGTTTTTAGAGAGAGAGTTTATTTTTGGCCACTTTTAGAGAGAGAACAAGTTGGAGAAAATTTAGGGGAGTTATGAAAAGTAGTAGAGAGGTTATGGCGGCGGCAGAATGGTTGTAGGAGGTGGTAATAGGGTTATATGATTTTTAGAGGTTTTTTTGAGGGGTTTTTAGTGATTTTCTAGAGAGAAATGTGGAGGGAGGCTGTAGGAGGCCGGCTATGGTGTGGGCTAGTGTGGGAGAAGATAAGGAAGAGGGGAGAACCTTCTTTGAGAAGCCAACGAACCTTCTTTGAGAAGCCAAAAGGTTGGCTTCTTGAAGAAACCAAGAAGCTTCTAGAAAAATAGAGAAAAGAAAAGGAAAAAGAAAAAGGCAAAAAATGGAAATGCAAATTTTGGATTGTTGGCTGTCCCATAAGAAAATAATATAAAAATAAAAATGAAGAAAATTGAAAATAAATGAATTATAGAAGAAAGAAAAGGAAAATAAGAGGAGAGAGAAAATATTTAATTAAATAATTATTTAAAAAGAGAAATTATGAAATTTCTAGTGTAGAATCTAATGCCAGTGCAGAGTCTTATGTAAAAAATTTAGGGTCAAATGGAAGAAAATACATACATGAAATGACATGTGTATGATTAAAACATCGCAAACTGTAAAAAGATATGTATTCTGGAATCAGGGTATTACATTATCCTTGAAGGAGTATAGTTTATTGGCACATACTTGGTCGGGAGCTCCACCCCCTCAACTGACTGGGGCTTCAAAGGTAACTTAACCTCCATTGTCAGAGTATCTCTTCTCCTAGGTTGAGAAGACGACTTTGGAGCACGCCGCGTTGGTTTGTCGAGTCTTGGTTTGCTGTCTTTTTCTTCAGCCCTGATCCTGGGGATAATTTCTTTCGCCTGTTCGCCTTGTAGCATCAACTGCTTCTAAGTTCGACATTCTGCCACTCCCATTTGAGTGAAGAGGGCAGTTTGTAAATTATGACATCTCTCAACTAATGTAGACTGGGTCATGCTGCTGGGACAGCGGAGTGCCATGCTCAGAAATCTTTCGACAAAAGTTTGATAGACTCTCCTTTCTTTTGCTTGGCTACAAGGAGAGTTGGCACTGAAATTTTTGTATTGTTTTTGAAGAAACGAGCCAGAAATAACTTCTCAAGGACGGCCCATGTCTTGGTCGAGCCAGCAGGAAGTTTCATGAACCATTCAAAGGCGACTCCCTTAAGAGTGCCAATGAACAAACAAGCCATAATAGCATCGTTTGATACTATATTCCCAGTTAGGGACTTAAAGTAGTATATGTGTTGGTTCGGTGACCTTTTACCGTCAAAAGTATGGAGGGTCGGTGCCTTGAACTTGAGAAGGTAAGGAGCTGTATTCCATTCTACTGGATAGGGCCGAATAATCCCCATATCTTGAAGACCGCCTCGGTTTGCTAGGGCTTCGAGACGTTGATCCAATTTACTCATCCTCCTAGAATGACTGTTTCTATTTTCTAAGTTATCTTCCTCTTCAGATGAAGATTTGGGGGGCTCAGAGTTGGAATGCTCTTCACTCTCAGTGTTTGTAGAAGATGAGCTCTCCTCTTCCTTCCTTTTACCCTTAGACTTCTTGGAAGGGGTTTTTTTCTTTGGTTTCTTTTTCTTCTTAAGCAGTAGTGAAAGCATCTGCCTAAGGGTATCGATAGATTCTTTCTATGCTCCAATCATATAGAGTTGTTCTCTTTGGACTCGGGCCTGCTCTTCAAATTGTCTGGCCACTTCTTTGGGAGTGCCTGCCATGTAAGCAAAAGTTGTTACCTCCGAACTAGAATTTGAATACTGGGATTCGATGATGGCGGAGTGATCAACGTTCAGCTCAATTCCTCTCGCCAACAGACTATAGTCGATTGGGGCAATCGTTTTCGTACGGGTCCGAGTGTGTCAGTAGACCCCTTCTGTTTGACAATAATATCCTTCAAATCTGGTCATCAGTCAACACCCACTCCTTTGAACTGATAGCCAGTTGCTTTTCTTCGGACTTGCTTAGTGTGAAACTTGGTCCCACCATATTTGCAGCCACTTACGGGTATTCGACGTCAGAGAACGACTTTTTCTTTCGGGATCGCCATCTCTTGGCCGAGTTTGAAGCCACTGACAACCGGCTAAAAATTGAGGACTTGTTATCTGAAAGTCGCCATGGCAGTCAAAAAGTACTGCTAAGATGAGCTTCTTGCAGTGACATTGAGGAGTGATTTGTGGACACTCCTTTTCCTTGTCAGGTAGTCCCTCAGGTTTGTTGCGAGCACATCTGAAGAACTAGCCTCGAACCTATGAGGGTAAGGGCTTTTTGGCTTTTATATCTTGAAGACATGCCATTCTAAACGCGGGCCTCGCGTTTCTTTATCGAAACGCGAACCTCACGTGGTGTTGAATCGTGGACCCCCAGCATTGGTTTAGTTTGTCTCAGAACGCGAACATCGCGTTTGGTATTAGAAACGCGGGAGTCACGTTCTAGTATAGGCAGAACGCAGGTCTCGCATTTTAGAGCAGGCAGAATGCAGATCTCGCTTTTGGACGCTGAGACGCGTGGTTGAGGAATGCGGGACTCGCATTCTGGAACAGAAACGTGATCCTCACGTTATTTGAGAAAAATACGGGCATGAATCTCGCGTTCTGAATCTACAGTACAAATTACGTCTGCAGAATTTTCGATATGTTATCGACGATCACGACGCCTTCATCAACGTTCACCATTCCGATTGAGTCACAAGAATTGTTAGGAGCCCTCGGTAACCTGAAATTGCAAAGTTCAGAGAGGAGAGGGATGGTGGAATTGATCTTTACCATCACTTTGATTTTGTGCTGACACATTAGCCCCGCGGGTCTCTTGAGAGACATTGACGCGGACTGCGTAGACTGCACGAGACATTTTCATTACCTTATTAGAAGTGGAATTGCTTGCACTGTGAGCAAAAATATGGGCCACTTTTGGAGAAATCTCCGAAAAGTTTCGAGAGCGAGTCCCCGAAGAGACTCTGCGATACTGCCGCGTTGTCTTGGGGCTAGCGGAGCTTGAGAAAAGGAATTCCTCAATCTTTCCTTGATTGAATTCAATAACGAGGGATTCCACCATCTTCCCGAGAATCTAGACATCAGCTTGCGTCACGACGTTCTCATCAGTAGAGAATGAAGTCCCCAGCGGAGTCGCCATCTTTTATTTGGTCAAAAAAATAATGCGAAGTAAAATTTCTTTGAGTGGATGAAATATTACAATGGAATGATTCTAATTACAAAAGAAGAGAGAATATCTAGATCTTTCCTTTGTTTAGGGCCGGGTTCTTGATGCAGCGATGGAGAGTAATTCTTATTCTCCGTTGACTGGAACCTCTCTCCGTGATGCTCTCAAAAGTAATCAGAAAAAAACTCTGTTTTTAACACACTAAATATTTAAAATCCACTGATCTCTCCTTCTCTCTCTCTCTCTCTCTCTCTGAACCTCTGTGGTTGAAAATAATGAAGCTTTTAGCTTGAGAATTCTCTGCTCAAAATCTCAGAAAAAAGGCCCCCTTTGTTCATTGCTCTTGAGGTTATTTATAGGGGGTCATAGGGGTATAATTGTCCCCTAAAATTTCTCCATAATGGGGATTAACTCTCACATTATGTGGGGAGTTAATTGACCCAGTAATGAGGGTCAGTTACAATAAAAATGTGGGTCTCGCGCTGGACGCGGACCTCACGTTGTTGTGTAGACGTGGTACTCAAAGTCTGCGTCTCAGTCAGAACGAGGAGTTACTCAGACTCGTGTGAGACGCGAGGCGTGAAATTGCTCAAACCCGTGTGAGACGTGAGACGCGGAGTTGCTCAGAACTGTGTGGGACACTGAGGTACTCAGACCCCCATTTTCAAGTCCGTATTTTTCCATGGACGTGAGGTTCGCGTTTTAGTTGAAACGCGACCTTCGCGTTGGAATGAGGCCCGCATCTTAAGGACTTATCTCTTAATGATTTTTAAATAGCCTACACTATTCTCGTAGGCTGATAATTATGCAAAATAAACTATAAAAAAGGCAACTTATATCGGGTAATAGGCAAATGATGGACTTCAATTGGTGATTATATTTACAGTGGTATTAGGTATGTTGTGCAACTAAAACTTTGGTTCTACCTGTGGGTCTCCCGGTGTTCTACGGGGTGTGCTGGCACCCAATTACTCCTTCCTGAATAGGTATACAATAAAATCCTTCCCCTTTCTGTGCCTCATGATAGGTTCCGTACACCAGCGGCGGAACATCCTGAGTCGTGTTCCGGGTATACAAGGGACCCATTGTAAATATAATTCGTTGGTTTCCTCATCAGTTTTTAATAACCAACCTCGACTTGCTTATATATGAATATATGTGTGTTGAGACGTACGCTAGGACACATACCCAGATATATGAGTCGGACGAGTAATAATAATATGATGCTAATTAATAATTCATTGTGTTATTTTGAAAATCGGGTTGTATGAACTCAGACTACGGTGACATGTGACATAAGGTATATATATGAGGGTTTCCTTACTTGGATTATTCCTTTAATGTACTAGTCTTATGAAACTGTAAACTGAGTTTTACAATTGGTTTAACTCTTATTCAGTTTTATTGGTTTCATCAGCTTTATGTTGTTTTCTTAGTCAAGGAGACAACTCGGGTTTTTATATGAATTTAGGCTATGGCGACGTGAGATATAAGGTATATATATGAGGGTTTTCTTATTTGAGTTATTCCTTTTACGTACTAATCTCATTGATCTATAATTTAGGTCTGTACAACTAGTTTTACCATATTTACTTTACTCGATGCCTCATTACCTGCTCATGTGTGTTTCTGCTCACAATACGATTTTCAGCACATGCTTTTTGACTCGGATTTATCGATACACATATGCTTGTCTATGCACGTCACTTGGCACTCATCTTACTACTCGTTGGGCCGCTTTCTGATCCCCTGGCCCTACATGTCTAGTTTCTAGAGCTTGGACCGTGGTGGATTTTCTGTTGATCATAGTGGCGCAATAGTAGCGTAGTGGATCAGCAGTTGGCCTCCGGGGACTTTTTCTTTCAGGCCCCTGCTCGGCTCTCGAGTTTCTTTTTTATCACTCGGGGCTTCTTTTGTACTGGTCATATTTGTATATCTCCTTGTATTCTTACTTTTGTGCCTCATGGTGATATAATATTATGTCACATCCTGTAATAACTTTGTAATTGTATTCTTTAGTTGGAATGTATAATGCACCACGTACTTTCGTACTCTGATTCTTACTTGTACTGATACTTAGCGTATATATGTGAGGGTATTTTCGCCATGTGTATATACGTCACAGTAACGACTCCATACCCACAGAATCAGGGAGTTACAGTTAGTGATGCTTTTAAACCTATTAATAAATTCATCAATAGACTCGTTAGGCAACAATTGAATAGATTCAAAATCTTGCATAAACATATTTATTTTGCTATTCTTAATTTTATTTGTCCCCTCATGGGTCACTTCAAGATAATTCCATATCTCTTTAGCACATGTGATATTCATAACTTTGTGAAACTCATTGCAAGATAATCCATTGATAATATAACTATTAGCTTTGAAATTTAAATTTGCAAAAAAAAAAAAATCCTTCTCTTCCGATTCAGGCTGAGATTTAGAAACTATCTTACCATCAACCTCTATGGTGGGAGAGGTGTAACCATCTTCAGTCATACCCAAAATTTTCTAGTCAATAGATTGAATATGAATCTCATGCATGCTTTTCAATATGCATAATTAATACCATTAAAAAGTAGAAATTTATTGTCGGATCTCCCTTGGGGTAGAATATGATTACTAGTGGAAGCCATATGATCGGTCCCTAAGATGTAAAGCCTAAAATAAGAGTACTAATGCTCTGATACCAATTGTAAATCCTAGAGGGGAGGTGAATAGGTTCAAGAGTAATTTTAAAATTAACACACAGAACAAAAAAAAACTATAAAGACAGTCAGGATGGTAGGATCACCCAGTTTGCTGGTAAGATCAAAACGTGAATTGTAGTCTGGTGGTAGAATTAACAAAGGACAAAGATGAAATAATATAGCAGATAAAATAAGATTAACAGGAGGTATACAAGTGTAGAATCAGTAGAGAAGGCATAACAATTTTAGAATGGCTTGGAAATGTTTTTACATCCACCACCTAGAGGTCTCCACTTTAGGATTTACAAATCCACTATAAAGCTTTCCTGAAGTAAGGATTACAACCACCAGTACTCTACCTAGAGCTTGGATTTTTTTAAACACCAACATACTATCCTATCTTTGATTTTCATAACACCTTTTTCTTGAGGCACAATACAACAAAGATCATGATAGAGTTTATTCTCTAATAGAATAATTAGAACCAATATAAGCACAACGATTAATCAAAATAGAAAATACAATTGAAGATTTTATCCATTCAAATAGTTTTAAGTACTATCAACAATAAATTGGCACAATAAGACAAGTCAATAATAATGAGAATCTAAAGCAAGTAAAAAAGTTAGAACTGAGATTCTCTAATAAATAGAAAAATAAATGAAGTGAAAATTTTCTCTTGTATTGAATGCTTGAGGCTTTCTCTGAGATTCAGAAATTGAATAAAAATGATTGGCTCAACAACTCTTTATTTGAATAAATCTGAAATTCAAAGCTTTGAAGGGTGAATAGCTTAGTTTTTGCTCACTATTTTTAGTCACTATTTTTTTTTGTTATTGTAGTTGTTGTAATAGTGAATGAACAAGCTCATATTTAAGGAGCAAGGTAGCAAGGAGATGAAATCCAGCCGATAGAGAGAGGCAGCTTCATCAACCTATTGGAGCAATTAGTGCAGCCAGAAAAGAGATCAAAAAAATGGGCACATATCTTATCATTAAATGCCTCTGCTGCAGTTTAAAAGAGAAGAAGGGATGGGGGGCTAAGAGAGGGAAAGAGCAGAAGACTTCTCCTAAAATATATACCCAATGGCTCTAGACTACAGCTGTAAAGACTGGATAGATATGGGGTTGTCAAGGCTGTCAGCAGCATAAGGAAAAAGTGAGAAGGACAGATTGTAACAAATAGAATGACCCTCAGCTGCAACTGCAGGGCAGTACAGTCCACTTGCGTGAAGAGAAGTTAATTCATAAAATAGGGGACACAAGAACCCATGTGGTACTAGAAAGAAGTGACTACAACCTGCTGACATAAAAATCAGAGCAGAGCTGGAGACAAAACAGAAACGAGACAAAAATTTCTCATATAACTGTTTTGGACAGAGCTGGTAGAATGATAATGAGTGGTAGAATGAAATGGTAGAATGAAAATCCTACTCAGAAATTGTACCAAGTGGAACTAAGATTGTAATAACATATTTGTGCCAATAAATGATGATAATAAAAATCATTATTTAATTACTTACATAGTTTCTATTTTGTGTGAAAATGTAACTCAAATGTTCTTTAGCTCCTTGCTCTTCATAGTTTGAGTTGCTCGAGTATGGATCAATCTTGTAGAGCTTGATTAACTTTGTCCAATAGAGCTTGATATTACTTGAAATTTATGGATCTTTGGTTATTCCTTCCATCATCCATATGTATATAGCAATGTTTGCTCAATTTCATCCAACCTCCAATACAAGTCTTACTCTGAAATAAGACAACACTACTAATCCAAATTATTAGTAGCTAAATTTATAGGTTAATTACATCATCAAAATCATAGGAGTTACAGTAGGGCCTTGTGTGTGCCCTCCTCCACGAACAACGACATTACTCGTATCTTCCACAATAAGAGTTGGACTTCTCGTCAAATTTCTCGACCTCGAACATGGTTATTGTGATCGTCGTTCTAGCCTTCGCTCTGATACCGATTATTATGAACCTCAGAGACACTTGCCCTGAAATACCACTTGTTGTGAAACGCCAATACAACAAGAGAAAACACCAAGGGGCTCAGCAACGAAAGCGTAGAAGTGATTTACCACTAGCAAGTAATAAAATTTAATCACCACAAAACACAAGAACACTAGATTTAATATGGTTCAGCAAGTATGCCTACGTCCATGGGGAGAAGAGGAGAAATTATATTGAAAATAAAGAAGAAAATATATGAGTTATAAGAATATCTCTCTCACACAACTCTCAATAGCAAGAACCTCTCAAAAATTTAACTTGCCTTCAAAGGCCAACATAAGGGATTCATATAGAATCGTAAGACCATCCTAATCTAACATAAACTCCATCAATATGTATAGCACCGCCTCAGAGAAAGAAGGAAACTCAAATTCAATTTGAACTGGAAATAGAACCCAAAAAGAAAACTGCCAGAACCGCTATTAGTCGATTAATCCACATTATTAGTCGACTTGTTCTGATCATTAGTCGATTATACAGTGGATTACTGAGATTACCTTACTCTCTATTGCGTCATATGAGTCGACTTCTGAGTTGTCTTTAGCCGACTAATTTGCAATAGTCGATACCCTTGGTTATTAGTCGACTAGCCTGTGCAGAAGCTGTGCAAACCTGTCCGTTATTTATCTCTGAAGTTTGTAACCACCTCCACCTGAATTCTTTTTCAATGAATATGATGCACCCAAAATATGCCCCCCCCCCCAAAAAAAAGCCACCCACCCATGCTTAAGCCAAGGGGTCACCCATCCAAAAAAAACGTACCCACATAACACACAACTTTGAGGCAATTAAAAGATTCTTAATTGTAGGGAGAGAGGAGATATAGGAGACAGAGGAAGGTAGCACAGAGATCAGAAATCACAAGGAGCAAAAACGGCGCATGCAGCAGGCTAAAATAGTGCACGGTAGACCACCAAATCGACCGATGCAAGGAGCCGGTTGACCGCCCGGTCAATCGTGTGCACGAGGTGCACAGACGCAGAACGGTCGACCGCCCGGTCGACCGTTGCATGGAAGCGGTCGACCGCCAGATCGACCGACTGAAAGGAGCCAAGTTCTGTTGGGACCGGTCGACCGGCGCGGTCGACCGAGGCATGGGTCGGTCAACCGCCCGGTCGACCAACAGACGTGTTTTCTGTTGTCCTTTATAGATTCGGATTCCTTTTCTGGCTGGGATCGAATTCAATCGGGGTTTCTTAAAATCCTGGGACTCTATGGTTATAAATAAGGGCTAGAGTCCTCATGTATTGTATCTCTAAAAGTTTCCTCAAGTATCCCTCTGTATTAATTTGTATTGATTGTTGAATCAATAAAATCTCTCTCTCTCCCTTGCCCCGAGGACGTAGGCACGTTGTCGAACCTCGTTAAATACTTGTTGATTGCTTTTTTCTATTGTTCTCTGTTATTGTCGTGTTGGGTACATCTCCGGCTGTATCTGTCTCCGTTTGGTGGATTCCTCAGAGAGGTTGTTGTCCTGGCACAACAATTGGTATCAGAGCATCCCAGGTTCGTCGTGGGATCGTGTGTTGATTCAAAGGGCATCAGTTGCTGTTTGGCGGAGATCGCGTGTCGATCTCGGAGCAGCGTTGGGACCTTTTTTGGGATCGTGTGTCGATCTCAAAAAGCGTGTAGATTGCTCGAGGAATCAATTTGGAGGAGTAGATTGCTTCTGAAACTCTACGATGCTTTCGCGTGGAGGTAAAAATCATGTCTTTTTCTAGTTTATTTTATCTAACTCCGTTCATTTCCGCATTGCTTTGAGAAATCAGTTGAGAAGATGGCTGGAGAAAGTACATTGTCGGTGAAATCTGTGAATCCACATCTGAGGATTGATGTGGTGAAGTTCGACGGAAAGACCAACTTCGGTATGTGGAGGTGTGAGATGACGGATGCACTGACGGCATCAAACCTCGAAGACACTCTATGGTTGGAGAAGAAGCATGTATCAACAACTGAAGAAGATTGGGATAAGATGAATCGTATGGCATGTGGCTTGATCAGGTCTTGTTTGACACACGACATCAAGTAACATGTGTTGCATGAAACATCTTCGAGGAAGCTGTGGGAGATCCTGGAGAAGAAGTATCTGAGGAAAAGCATCGATTTGCGGTTGGAGTTAAAGAGTAAGCTTTATCGTTTCCAGTTGCAAAGAGGATGCTCCATCAACGAACACATGAATAGCTACATAAAGCTTCTTATAGATCTAGTTAATATGGATGTGGAGATCGATGAAGAGGATAAGGCGGTAATTTTATTGAATTCTCTTCCTCAAGAAGAGTATGAGACCTTTACTCTTACATTCATCAATGGAAGAAAATCCCTTGACTACAATGAGGTGTCTGCTGCCCTAGTGAGTTATGATGTAAGGAGACAAGGCAGATTGTCTTCTTCAGGGAGCACAATAGCAGATGCATTGACGGTAAGAGGTAGGAGTTCCAATAGGAAGGAAGAGGTGATCAGGGAAGATCAAAGTCCAGATCAGGCTTCAGAGATTTGAAGAGGAATCAGTGCGACTTGTGCAAGGAGCTACACGCTGAAAAGTTGATTGCCTGAAGTCCAAAGGTAAAAAGATGGAGTCAAAGACCGAGGCGAATCTCGCACAGGCGGATGGATCGGATTCAGACTCATTGGTATTCTCGCTCTCTATTACTACTCCTGCTGTTAGTTACTCAGATAATGCTGAGTGGATCTTAGATACCGGAGCTACCTATCATGTGTGCCCGAATAGGGCCTGGTTTTCTAGATTTGAGAAGCTAGATGGATGCTTCACGGTCATAGGTGATGATCATCCATGTAATGTGGAAGGGATGGGTACAGTCCGTATCAGATGTTTGATGGGATAGTACAAGAACTAAAGGAGGTGAGGTATGTACCTCAAATCAAAAGGAATCTTATCTCTGTTGGCACTTTGAAAGCGTTGGCCATTGTGATATCTATACGAGATGGTGTTCTCAAGATGACCAAAGGCTCAAAAGTGGTGATGAAGGGCGTCCACCAGAACAATCTCTACTACTTGAAGGATAGTACAGTTACAGATCAGGTGGAGACTTCTATTTCTTCAGAAGATGATTGCACACAGGTCTGGCAGATGAAGGTCGAACATGGAGGTGAAAAGTCCTTGCAAGCTCCTGCAAAGAAGGGATCACTGGAAGGTGCTGCCACCTACAACTTGGTGGGTGAACACGGCGTTCTGGACAAGAAGAAGGTGAAATTCAGCACCAGTACTCACCGCTCAGAAGGTCTTCTTGATTGTGTTCACATAAGCATTTGGGGACCTGCTAAGACTGCATCATTTGGACATCACTTGGAGGTCACAGGTACTTTGTCTCTTTTATTGATAATTTATCTAGGCATTGTTGGATATATCCAATGAGGTAAAGGTGTGAAGCCCTAGATATGTTGGTGAAGTCGAAAGGAAGAATGGAGAAGCAGACAGTTAAGAAGATTAAGGAGCTACAGATTGGTAATGTTGAAAGATACATGAACTAATTCCTACGATTTGGCCAGAACACTAGTATTGGTACTCACTTCACAGAAGGTATACATGGGTTGGCTAAAGAGGTAAACTGTTCCTTACTGGAGAAGGTTCAGTGGTTATTGTCTAATGCACGATTAGACAAATCGTTTTGGGCTGAGGCGATTGTGTATGCTAGCCATCTCATAAATGGATCGACTGCAATAGGAGGTAAAACTCCATTGAAAATTTGGTCTGGAAAAACTACTCATGGTCATGCTTTGCTGCGAGAATTTGGAAGTCCGGCCTACTTTCGTGCCAAAGATGGCATGGTGAATCTGCGAGTAAAGAGGTTTGTGTTTTTGGGTGTCAAGAGAAATATGAAAGGTTACAGGCTATAGGACCCCGAAAACAAGAAGATCGTGATGAGTCAGCATATCACATTTGATGAGACTTTAGTGTTGAAGTCTACCGTCTCTCAGCAAGTCGAGAGGACGAAGACCAAGGAAGCATCGCAGCGGGTGGAGGTTGATGCTACTCCACCATCTCCAGTTGGTTCGGTATCAGTGAAGACTTCACCGGATGTGACATCGGGTGGAGATCATGTAGCCAGGGTTGATGCTGAACAGGTTGAAGACATTGATGAGAATGTCGAATTGTTTGCAGCCACTGGGACCAAGATAAAACCACGAAAGTGGGTGAAGAAGCATGAATCTCAAGCTTGTGACCACGACAAGCTCAAGTTGAAGGTCGCTGTTCTCCATGATTGTAGTGAGGAGGTTCATATGACTCAGCCATATAAGTTCACTGCTGAAGATTCAGGTACAAGTGCTTGAGCTTAATTAAGCTCATTTCAATGAACTACGGTTGGCTTGATCCATTAGGCAAGGTACGTAGGCAGCCGTAAAGGCGCAGCCACATTTGATGATGCAACTCGTATGAAGCTATTTGGTTCTCGAGAAGCTGATTGGAACTTCACGTAGAGGTGAAGAGTTGTGGCTAGTTGACTTCACGTAGAGGTGAGGTGTTGTGATCTTGATGAACAGATGATCTTCTGATGAGAAGACAGTTGAGCTTGCATAAGGGGTGTGCATCCAGTTGTTGAAGTCGATGATGGTGTTCAGTGTGCTCTACTCAGACTTGGTTGGACCGTCAGCTGAAGACAAGTAGACTGGAGAGAGCCAGTAAGTTGGAGGTTCAGTGTTGGCTCATGATGAGTTCTTCGTGAGGTCATGAAGTTGCTGAGTGGGAGACACGTTCGTTGATTGGCTCGTATGGTATTTCTCCTAAGGTGAAGTGATGGGAACGCATGTTGATGCATTCCGGTTGGATAGCTGAGCTGAAGTTGAAAGCTTACAATTGATATTGGAGTTTTGTGCGAGTTGCAGGTAGCAATGACAAACTCAATTTGGATCTGGTCAGATTAGTGAAAATCAATTGTAAGTGTACTGGCGATTCGTTTGAAGGAACAGGCTATCGTGTGTCGATTTTGTTCGGAGTGCACAAGCCGAGATCGTGTGTCGATTTCGCCGAGATCGTGTGTCAATTTCGTTCGGAGTGCACAAGCCGAGATCGTGTGTCGATTTCACCGAGATCGTGTATCGATTTCGTTCGGAGTGCACAAGCCGAGATCGTGTGTCGATTTCGCCGAAATCGTGTGTCGATTTCGTTCGGAGTGCACAAGCCGAGATCGTGTGTCGATTTCGCCGAGATCGTGTGTCGATTTCGTTCGGAGTGCACTCGCCGAGATCGTGTGTCGATTTCGCCGAGATCGTGTGTCGATTTCGCCAGGTGATACATTGGTGTTCGTTGGAGTTCGGCTCAGATTTGAGAAATCTTCACTGAGGTGGAGAATTATAAGGAGAGAGGAGATAGAGGAGATAGAGGAAGGTAGCACAGAGATCGAAAATCAAAAGGAGCAAAAACGGCGCATGCAGGCGGCTAAAACAGTGCACGGTCGACTGTCCGGTTGACCGATACAAGAGCCGGTCGACCGCCCGGTCGACCGATGTGCACGAGGTGCACAGACGCAGAACGGTCGACCGCACGGTCGACCGACTAAAAGGAGCCAAGTTTCTGTTGGGGCCGGTCGACCGGCACGGTCGACCGAGGCATGGGTCGGTCGACTACCCGGTCGACCGACAGACGCGTTTTCTACTGTCCTTTATAGATTCGGATTCCTTTTCTGGTTGGGATCGAATTCAATTGGGGTTTCCTAAAACCCTAAGACTCTGTGGTTATAAATAAGGACTAGAGTCCTCATGTATTGTATCCCTGAAAGTTTCCTCAAGTCTCCCTCTGTATTAGTTTGTATTGATTGTTGAATCAATAAAATCTCTCTCCCTTGCCCCCGAGGACGTAGGCACGTTGCCGAACCTCGTTAAATACTGTGTTGATTGTTTTTCTCTATTGTTCTCTATTCTTGTCGTGTTGGGTACATCTCCGGCTGCATCTGTCTCCGTTTGATGGGTTCCTCAGAGAGGTTGTTGTCCTACTCACAACATTAATTGCCTCTTTTCTTTTAGGATCTTAGTTAGTGAAGCCGAAGGTCTCTTGTAGAGCTTGGGCTACTTGAACTCTTTAGGGCATGTTGGTGAAATCCATGCTCCTTTATTGAGCTTGAGGTCCTTGAGACCACTAGGTGAGCTTCAAATTTCTCATCCAGCTCGAGTTCGTTGAATCCCTTAAGACCAAGCAGATCAGCCTTGAGCTCCTTGATTAAAGCTCGAATCAGTGGACTCCCCCACTGCAAGTAGGTGAGCCAGGCCGAGGTCCCTCATCGAGCTCTACTCTGGCGCCTTTGGTTGTGAATCCACATGGAAATCCAAGATTAAACTCAATTCAATTGAAGAATTTTACGCCGATTTTTCGTGAACCAAAAGATGGCGACTCCGGTGGGAAACGTTTTCTCTACTGACGAGAAGGCCACGACGCAAGCTAACTTGAAGCTGATCGGATCGACCGTCGATCGCTCGTCGTCAAATTCGACCAAGAAAAGTTTGAACTACTTCTCTCCTTGGGCTCAGTTAGCCCCAAATCTATTGTTTCTCGGAAAATCGGCATAAAATTCTTTAATTGAATTAAAAGAAGATTACAACAGATCAATATCGATCCGAGTACAAAAGAGGGAAGAATGGATGAATCTCCCTTTTGTTCGTGTGGGTTCTACGTGCGGCGGTGGAGAGTGAGTCTTATTCTCTGTTGACGAACCGAGTCAAAGTCTTGATCTTAAATCTTTTCTCTCTCTTTTGCAGAGCTCTGAATAAAGTATGAACCTTAATAATACCTGAAATTTGAAGTAGACTGGCACAAACTAAGAGTCTTCTTCTTTTTCCTTCTTTTTTTTCTCTATATCTTTTCATAGCTATTTACCGAGAATTTGGGGTGTAATTGACCCCTTAATTCTTTACATTAATGGGAATTAATTTCTCATTAAGTGGGAGAAGTGGGTGTAACTGACCCAGCTTTGTGGCTGTTAGTTACACCAGAAACGTGAACCTCGCGTTGTAATTGAAACGCGGAGCTCGCAAGCTCGCGTTGATGTCAAAATACGATCTCGATTGAGATCTGCGTTTGAAAAAGGAACTTCACTAAATGCGAGGTTCGAGTCTGAAGAGAGAACGCGGCCCTCGCATTTGCTGATGGAACGCGAAGTTCGCGTTTGGGATTGAAACGCGACCTTCGCGTTTGGCGCAAGGCTCGCGCTTGAGACTTTGTTATCAGTAATTTTTGATATCCTACACCACTGGGATTCAACTAAGGCTTGGAGGTGGTGACGGTGGTGGTGGTGGAGTGGGGAGGTGATGACGGTGGTGGTTCAATTCTCTTATGCTTCCTAAAGCCACAGAAACTCACTCCATAGACCACAACAAGCAGACACATTGTCACAAACACACATCAGTCAACCCACTGACTGACCGACGATAAACGATATCAGCCAAAACCGATCATTTTCAGCCCCTAAAAGTGATCAATTAATCCTCAAAGTGGTTAGGACTTCACTATTTTGGACCACCAGTCATTGAGTTTGAGTGCACAGTGTGATCTAGTCCAGTGAGACATCTCACCTTCCCACTTTCTCTTGTACTTCATGTCTAGGATTTTGCTCAAAACATGCAAATTGATTCATATATATCATTGGACAGCCCAATGATATAGATAACTTTTTTGCCTTGCTAATGAGGGAAACATCAAGAATAGCATCCTCATGTAAAGACACAGCAGAACTCACTAAAAAAATACAGCCAAAGACCCACATGAGATGACCTACTCAAAATAAAATGTATCAACTAACTGTTCCTAGTTAACAAAATTCTGCTTGGTCTTTTGCTCTATATAACACAGCTCCAAATTTTCAGGAGTCTTCATGAGCATTGTAATTAATTATTTAGTCCACATGTATTTTCATTGCACTATAAAACTAACTATTAGAGAAGGAAAAACTAAATGAGAGAGAGAGAATTGAAAAAACTGCAAGATAGGCTTCATCATTCTCATAGCTATGATTAAAATTTTAACTACTGATCTTTTTCAACCAAATCAAATTGATTACCCATAAAATTAATCAACTTGTTAACTCTCTCTTTTGTCATATGCACACATGCATTAGTTTCTGACACAAAGGATAAACAAAAAGCACACAAACAAGCTGCCATAACACCATGTTCCATGTCCCAAACATGCAAGACCAAAGAACCCTATTGCCAGCACACAGTCACAACAATCCTTTTCATTCTTCAAACAAACTTATCTATATACCCCCCTCATCCTCAATTTCTGTCCTTTTCTACCCTAATCATTTCTGTAGATACCAATTCTACCTATGATGATCCTATACATGCTATTTTCTTTCTTGTACCTGTAGTTTTGTGAACAAGTGTAGGAGGTGCAGTTGCAGGCCTTGGGCACAAACAGAGAACATTAGTATAGGATTTATATTAAGTAGATACGCTTGTAATCTTAACAGAGAACATTGAACTTCATTAAAAAGAGTATTCAGATACTTGAGACGCACTATTGAGTATTATTTGACTTACACTGGATATCCTGATGCAATAAAATGATATAGTGATGCCAATGGGGTCGCCGGTTCTGACAGTATAAAGTCCACCACTGAATTTTTATTCATATTGGATAGTGCAGCTATATCTTGAAAATCCTGCAAATAAATAGTGATTGTCAGGAGCACCATGAAGCCCGAGCTTATTGATATGGATACTACTTACTCAGAAGCTGAATGATTAGAAAATCTAATCTTTGAATTTCATATAGCGTCTAAATCCGTACTGTTGGCCAAAGGCCCATCACTCTAGTTTTGATGATGATCAACTTGTTGGAAATAACACAACTGTAATGCGGATTAAATTAAACCATGGATCAAGAATCATATACATCTCAAGGAAATTGAAAGCATATACAAATTAAATACATACCGGAAGCCATTGAAGAGGTTGGATGAAGTTGAAGAAGACTTTGATTCCTTCCTTTTATCCTGCAAATCCTAATGCAATGATCCTCTTTTCTCTGTCTCCTTTTCCTTTCACAAACCTCCAGAAAATCTTTTAGCGATGGTCGTTCTCAAAAAATGAGCGCAGGTTTTGTTTTCTTTACAGGAGGAGAAAAGTGGGTCGCACATTTGCACATAAACCCCTTGAAATAAAACCTTTCCATCATGGTACCCTTTATATTTCAATAGACTATATAACTATAAAAATGTGACTTTAATATGGGCATAATATTATATCAGTTAACTTTAATAGGAATCCAATGCAAATAACCAAGGTTATTGGTCCACCTTTAATATGAGATTAACATTCTCCCACTTGGACCATTAACCGATTAGGTTAAAACTTTAGAAAACAAATAAATGAAAAGACTCATTTAAAAATCATTTTGACTCCATTGGATTCCATACTGAAAAACTTTGACACGTGATCACGAATTTTAAACAACAACTGATAAGCCCAAATATGAAATACCGTAATACTGCAATTAGTTTGGACTACCAATGCGAGTCATAGCGGTTATACAACATCCACGTCATACTCCCTTCTATGCACCACAACATTGATAACCCTTACTAATTGAGTCCATAACCATAATGACCCCTGTAATTGTCTTGTAAAGACATTTCCTGTTTAACATACATCCAAACATAATATGTGCACACATAATTGGATAACAGGAAACACAGAAACAGAACTTTTATTTGTACAATAATGTCAATTACATAAGTACCAAAAAACACATTTACAGATTGCCCAAAAGACCCATTCTTACAACATGTTCCTTGAATGTCTTTGGAGCCAATCCCTTTGTCATTGGATCAGCAACCATTAAAGTGGTACTTAAACTTACAATTGACACTTTCTGTTTCTCAACTCTTTCTCTAACCACCAAGTACTTAAGTTCTATGTGTCTAGAACCATTAGAGTACTTACCATTCTTAGAGAAGAATACGGCTGCTGTATTGTCACAATATATCGTCAGCGGCTTGGCAATAGAGTCAACTACACCAAGTGCTGAGATGAAATTTCTTAGCCATAATGCATGATTTGTGGCCTCAAAACAAGCTATGAACTCAGCCTCCATCGTGGATGAAGCAATAATGGACTGCTTCACACTCTTCCACGAGATTGCCCCACCTGCTAGCAAGAAAATAAATCCTGATGTAGACTTCCTGCTATCTGGGCAACCACCAAAATCTGAGTCTGAATAGCCGATCACCTCCAACTGATCTGATCTCCTGTATGTGAGCATATAGTCCTTTGTCCCTTGAAGATACCGCATAACCTTCTTAGCCAACTTCCAGTGCTCCATTCCTGGATTGCTTTGGTATCTTCCCAACATCCCAACAGCAAAGCTGATATCTGGCCTGGTACAAGTGCTTGCATACATCAAGCTCCCAACAGCTGATGCATACGGAACTTTCTGCATTTGACCCTTTTCTAAGTCATTTCTGGGACACTGGCTACCACTTAATCTGTCACCCTTCTGAATGGGTGCAGGACTGACTGAACACATTTCCATATGAAATCTTTCCAAGACTCGGTTGATATAACCTTTCTGAGACAATCCTAGCAATCCTTGAGATCTATCCCTGAAGATCTCTATGCCAATAACATAATTTGCCTCACCCATATCAACCATCTGAAAATTCTTGGTAAGATAGCTTTTAGTTTCATACAGCAAACCAAGATCACTACTGGCTAACAAGATGTCATCTACATACAGAAGCAGAAAAATAAACTTGCTCCCACTGATCTTTAGATATATACACTGATCAACAGTGTTTTCTATAAATCCAAAGAGGTAATGGTATCGTTAAACTTTATATACCATTGCCTGGAAGCTTGTTTAAGTCCATATATAGATTTCTTTAATTTGCAAGCCAAGTGTTCTTGTTCTTTAATTGCGAACCCTTCAGGTTGCTCCATGTAGATATCCTCATCCAAATTTCCATTTAGAAAAGCAGTTTTCACATCCATTTGATGTAACTCCAAATCATAATGAGCTACAAGTGCCATAATGATTCTAAGAGAATCCTTCTTTGATACTGGAGAGAAGGTCTCTGTATAGTCAATGCCTTCTTTCTGAGTGAAACCTTTGGCCACAAGTCTAGCCTTATATCGTTCGACATTGCCTTTAGAGTCGCGCTTGGTCTTAAAGACCCATTTACACCCGACTTTCTTACAGTTATAAGGCAATTCAACGAGATCCCAGACTTGGTTTTGGTCCATAGATTTCAACTCATCTTTCATAGCATCAACCCATTTACTAGAATCATTGCATTCTATGGCTTGTGAAAATGAAACTGGATCTTTATTAATCCCAATATCATAGTCAGATTCCTGTAGATATACCACATAATCATCTGAAATGGCAGATCTTCTTTCCCTTTGAGATCTTCTCAAAGCTGCCGGTTGTGGTGGTTCTACAATATTTTCAATGGGAATATCTTCATGGAGTGGTGAACCAACATTAACTTGTTGTTCTGGTATCTCAACTTGATGATCAAGCTGAGGGACAACAATTTCTCTTGAAGGAAAGGGTATTGGGATATTTACCCTTACCACTTCAAGATCTACCTTTCTTGGTTCAGCACTCCCACTAATTTCACCATTTTCCAGGAATCTGGCATTACCAGTTTCAACTATTCTTGTACTATGGTTAGGACAATAAAATTTGTATCCCTTAGACTTATCTGGATAACCAATGAAATACCCAGATATTGTTTTTAAGTCTAATTTCTTTTCTTGTGGATTATATATTCTAGCCTCTGCTGGACAACCCCAAACATGTAAGTGTCTTAAACTGGGTTTCCTACCAGTCCACAACTCGAAAGGAGTTGTTAGGACAGCCTTACTAGGAACCCTGTTTAAGATATACATAGCAGTCTTTAAGGCTTCATTCCACAATGAATTGGGTACATTTGAGAAGCTCATCATGCTCCTAACCATATCCATAAGTGTTCGGTTCCGCCTTTCAGCAACACCGTTCTGCTGAGGCGTACCTGGCATTGTGTATTGAGCACAAATGCCATGCTTTTCTAGAAATTTGGCAAATGGACCAGGATGTTGTCCTGACTCATCATATCTACCATAAAATTCACCACCTCGATCTGATCTTATGATTTAAACCTTTCTATCTAATTGTCTCTCGACTTCAGTAATGAACACCTCAAGGATGTCAATAGCCTGAGACTTTTCATTTATTAGATAAACATAACCATAACGTGACAGATCATCTATAAAGGTAATGAAATATCTCTCTCCAGTAAAACATGGAATGGAGAGTGGTCCGCAAATATTTGTATGAATTAATTCCAGGAGTTCTTTACTTCTTGTGGCACCTTTCTTAGTGTGTTTGGTTTGCTTTCCTTTTATGCAATCCACACACACATCAAAATCAGTGAAGTCTAAGTTATCCAAATCTCAGTCTTCACTAATCTTATAATTCTATCCCTGGAGATATGCCCCAGTCGCCTATGCCACAAGATTGAGGATTTTTCATTTATTAAGCCACGTTTTATACCAACATTCGAATGCAGAGATAATAAAGATTGTGCAAACTCATCATTCAATGAAATTTTATATAAACCATCACTAAAATTTCATGTCCAACCGGAATTGAATTATACATTAAAGAGAGTTTTCCACAACTAAACAAAACAGAATATCCAAAAACATCTAATTTGGATAATGACATTAAGTTTCTTGAAATCGAAGGTACATAAAAAGTATCCTCAAGATCCATCTGATGACCCGTCTCCAAGAGTAGTCGATAAACACCAACATATTCGACCTCCACTTTGAGACGGTTCCCCATAAAGACGAATCTCTCACTTTCCTTCGGTTTCCGGGTTGTAAGGAATCCCTGCATTGAATTAGTTATGTGAGTTGTGGCTCCAGAGTCAATCCACCAAGTATTAGAAGGAACTTCAGCAAGATTTGATTCAAAACATACAAAGAAAGATTTATACCTTTCTTTTCGAACCAAGCTTTCCTCTTGTTGCAGTCCTTCTTCACATGTCCTTTTCTGCCACAGAAGTAGCATTTGACAGTGAAAGCTTTTCTATGACCTTGGCTACTTTCCCCATGGTCATTTCCTCTTTGATGGAAATCTCTTACCTCTTCCATATTTACTTTTCTTATGGATACCTCCTGAAGTTACTGCCAACACTGAGTGCTGTCCTTCTTGCCTCAGTCTCACTTCCTCTTGAACACACATACCAGTTAGCTCATTCAAGTTCCACTTATCCTTATGAGTGTTGTAGTGGATCTTGAATGGCCCAACTGAGAAGGAAGCGAGTTGAGGATGAACTGTACCAAGAAGGACTCATCAACTTTCATTCCCAGTGATCCTAGCTTAGCAGCCTTATCAGTCATGTTTTAGAATGTGTTGCTGAACTCCTCTATTACCATCATATTTCATGGTGGTAAGTTCAGCCATTAGGGTGCCAGCTAATGACTTATCTGCAGACTTAAATCGGTCTTTAACCGCACTTAATAGTTCAGATGCATTAGTTGTAGAGGGAGTGAAGTCTTGATGTTATTAGCTATGGTCATCTTTATGAACATAAGACTGAGCCTATTAGACCTTTCCCAAGCTTTGGCATGGCTGACCTGTTCTGCTGTACTCTCAGCAGTTACTTCATCAGGTTTATCAACTGTTAGAGCCATGTCTAGGTCCAAACACCCAGTGTAAACTGTACATGTTCAAACCACTCTGAAAAGTTGGTACCATCCAAGGCCGGAATGCTGTGGCATGAGTGTGAAGGGAAGTAGGGACGTTCACTGAAACATAATAGGACATTGCTCACATTAGGCCACTAATCAATACAAGTTTTAAATTTAATTAAGATGAACTATTGATATCACTTTGATTTCTCCTTTGTGGGCGAAACCTAAGCATATCTAGTGTTCACTCTTTAGGTGAGAACTTTTATCACCTATGTGGTCTAATATAATTTATGTCACTTAGTTAGTAAGTCATGTTACCTTTGGGTATCCAATTCCACACCACTAAGTTACATAAATTATACTATCCTACCCCGGTTCTTAATTATTTGAAAGAGACTTTCCTTTGGGCAGTCCCAATCTCCTAACTAGAACCGCCATCGAGAATATTATTGTCTTTTATGTCTTCCTCATTGACAAGTCTTTTATGTAGTTGTATATTCATAAGGTTTACTAACATAGGTCACTTTGGCAACTACTAAATCAATAAGCCTTATGAATACAAAACTAACCAATAATATTCTCTAATCCTTTATTTGAGTAAAGCCATAATATCTCAATACATTACTTGACCAAGCATCAATCAATACTAACACAATAACTTAAATGTGTAATGTACATTATGATTGATTATTCACAGTATTAGTCGACTACAAGGAAGGATTAGTCGACTTGGGTCAAGTCCAGTCGACTACACATTTAGGTCTAGTCGACTAGGGCAAAAGAAATTAGTCGACTATACCAATATTATTAGTCGACTATATATTTTATTAGTCGACTACACAATTTTATTAGTCGACTCCTGTGGGAAGACAAACTTTCGGTTGAAAATTAGTCGACTTGACAAAATGGTTAGTTGACTATACACTTTACTAGTCGAACTAGTCAAAAGTTATAAGTCGACTCCTGAATCCAACAGAAAGTTCTCAACTTTCGGAAAATAAATTAGTCGACTATAGCCTATTATTAGTCGACTA